>ML250889.1:796-20967 GCA_005239495.1 Nicotiana undulata | reverse complement strand
GGACTTTAATGTGATTTGGGATGAGGAGGAAAAATATGGAGGATTGCCAGTACACATAAATGAGGTAGATGACTTTCGACATTGCATTAATACATGTAACTTATCAGATTTGGGGTTCAAAGGGAGTATATTCACATGGTGGAATGGGAGATCGGAAGAGGACTGCATTTTTAAAAGACTTGATCGTTGCTTGGGTAATATTGAATTGCAGCAAACATTCCCAGGTTTGGGAGTCACTCATCTCTTGAAAATTGGTTCTGACCATTGTCCTATGCTATTAAAATGTGATATTGAATCTCCTCCAATTAAGAAATCATTTAGATTTCTTAATTTTTAGACTAAGCATGACTCCTTTAAGGAAGGGGTTAGACAGAATTGGTGTGCAGACTTTTTTGCAAATCCTTTTATACTTTTCAACTACAAGCTAAAAAAAGTCAAGAAAGCCTTATCAACTTGGAGTAAGCAAACATATGGAAATATTTTTCAAAAAGTTGCAAGTTTGGAAGAAGTTGTATTGGTACGTGAACGACAGTTTGAAGCACGACCTACACAGATGAATAGAGCACGACTTCAAAAGGCCCAAACTGAGATGATTAAATACCTTGCACTTGAGGAAGAATTCTGAAAACAAAAAGCGGGTATGGCGTGGTTTAAGGATGGGGATAGAAATACGAAATTATTTCACGCTCAAGTCAATGGTCAAAGAAAAAAAATGAAGATCACAAGGATAAAAAATAGACTTGGTAATTGGATCGAGGAACCTGATGAAATAGCAGAAGAAGCTGTCCTGTTCTTTAAGGAATAATTTAATGAAACAATGATTCCTTCTAATTTCTCTATAATAGATCATGTTCCATGCCTAGTCGAGAGGGAACAAAATGTCAATGACTGCTTTGCCTACCAAAGAAGAAGTGAAGAATGCTGTCTATGGTTTGAATGGGGATTCAGCAGGAGGACCGGATGGATTCACTGGTGCTTTCTATCATAGTTGTTGGGATATTATCGGGGAGGACATATACACAATGGTTCTAGCATTTTTTAGCGAGCAACAACCTCCAAAGTGTGTGACACACACCAATATCGTTCTTCTGCCAAAGAAAAAGGAGGTCAACACTTTCTCAGACTTGAGGCAAATTAGCCTAAGTAACTTTATCAACAAAATTTTTTCGAGGGTGATTCATGATCGATTGGTGGAGCTACTGCCAATCTTATTTCGGAGGAACAAGCAGGATTTGTAAAGGGAAGAAGTATAGTCGAAAATATCCTGTTAACTCAGGAAATAATAACAGATATAAGGCTACGAACGAAAGCTGGTCCAAATTTGGTGATTAAATTGGATATGACAAAAGCCTATGATAGGCTATCGTGGTTATTTCTGACAAAAATGTTAAGGAAGCTCGGTTTTTGCGAAAGTTTCATTGGAATGGTGTTTGATTTGGTTGGAAACAATTGGTATTCCGTGCTCGTCAATGGACAACCTCATGGATTTTTCAAATCGACTCGAGGTGTCAAGCAAGGAGAATCCCTTTCACCAACGTTATTTATCCTAGCTGCTAAAGCTTTATCAAGAGGATTGAATGCTCTTCACTCGAACCTATATTTTTGTGGATATGGGCTGCCTAAATGGAGCCCAAAAATTAACCATCTTGCGTATGCGGACGACACCATAATATTCACATCATCAGATGCAATGTCTTTAAGGCTAATTATGGAAGTGCTGCACTCGTATGAAGAAGCATCTGGACAACTTGTAAATAAAGGGAAGTCAGTTGTATACTTACATCATTTAGTTGATAGTGAGGTCGTTCACAAAGTTGAGAGAATAACAGGAATAAGCAGACAAGATTTCCCTTTTACATATCTTGGTTGTCCCATATTCTACGCAATGAGGAAGTTGGATTACTATCAAGGATTGATCACGAAGGTTTTGGATTAGCTTCAGTTGTGGAAAGGTAAACTTTTGTCGATAGGAGGAAGAGCAGTCTTGATAGAAATTGTGCTTCAAAGCATGCCTATTCATCTGTTATCTGCTGTAAATCCTCCTAATTATGTTATAGATAAGCTTCATAAGAACATTGCTCAGTTTTTCTGGAGCAACACTGTGGGTGGTAATAACAGGCATTTGTCTTCGTGGAAAACATTGTGTATTCCATATGAAGAAGGGGGGATTGGATTTCGATCCCTACATGATGTTTCAAAAGCTCTATTTTGCAAACTGTGGTGGAATTTCAGAACAAAACCAAGTTTATGGAGCTCCTTTGTTAGTCAAAAGTACGGAAAAAATTTAAATGTTGTGGTTGTACCATGGAGAGAAGGCTCTCATATGTGGAGGAAAATGTTGGAATGTAGGGATATCATAGAGCATCAAATTATATGGAAACCAAGAATGGGTTCTTTCTTGTTTTTGTTTGACAATTGGACCGGATTGGGAGCATTATATTTCCTAGTTCCACAGGATTTTGGTATTGATGAGAATGTCCAGAATGTCTTTGAAGTTATGGAAGAGGATGCATGAAATATTCATAGACTACTGGAACTCCTACCAGAGGACTTGGCAATGCACATTATAGAGAAAATTAATCCCCCAGTTCAGTCAAATGTACTGGACTCTCCTCTCTGGATGTTAGAAACTAAAGGGCACTTTACTGTGAAATCAACATGGGCGTATCGAATAAGAAGAGATGATCCAAAAGAAGCCTATAAGAAAATATGGGTGAAGGGACTCCCTTTTAAAATATCTTTTTTCATGTGGAAGGTGTGGAAAGCAAAATTACCACTTGATGACTTCATGAGAAGGTTGGGATACTTTATGCCGTCAAGGTGTTGGTGCTGTGCTGATCCTAGAGAGGAAACACTGGTGCACTTGTTTTTTACATCAAAAACTGCGACTACTGTATGAAAATACTTCATAGGAAGGGCAGGAATAAACATCGAGGGACTGAATCTGCACCAATATATTACTAAATGCTGGACTGCCCAAGTGTTGCCAAGGATTAAACCTATTATGCATGCACTACCATCGTGTATTGTATGAGAGTTGTGGAAGAGAAGAAACAACCTGAAGTATGGGGATATTGTATCAGTGAATAGAGTGATATACCAAGTATCAACAACTTTACAAGCTCTAGTCCAAGTAAGAAAGCCAGGTATTCGAGTACCTCACAGATGGCATGAGTTAGTGTCAATGCTCGAAAACTATACACCTAGACTAAGGGTGGATAAAGTTATTTGGGAATTCCCTATAGAAGGATGGCTAAAGGTGAACACTGACGGTGCATCTAGAGAAAACCCAGGGAGAAGCTCGATTGGATTTTGTGTGAAAGATGAGGTTAGTGATCTAAGGTATGCATTGGGAATGGAGATTGGTGAAGGATCTAATACTGAGGATGAGCCAATATAAGTTTTGGAATCTCTGAGGTTTTGCAAAACAATGAATTACACTCACATCTGGCTTCAAACCGACTCCTTGTTGATGAAAAATGTTCTAGAGGAAAAATGGAAATCACCTTGGGGAATCATTGACTATGTGGAGGAAATTAGCAGCTTGGTGGAGGAATTCAACATTAGGATATCCCATATTTTTAGGGAGGGGAATAAGTTGGCAGATCACTTGGCAAAATAAGCCCTCGATACTGTCATGATAGAATGCTATGATTTCTGGCAGCTTGATATCCAAAGCAGGAGGATTGTTAATGATGATAAGATGCAATGTCCTTACTTAAGGGTGAAAGTTGCAAAACAATAGAGGAAATTAAATGGACTGAGGTAGAGGGGAGAGCTGGAGATCAAAATATTCATTACCATGCTCAAGGCCTTAAGGTGGAGAGCATTGTGATATTTATTTTCACTTACAAGTTTTTCTGTTTTGTAGGTGAGTCTTTCATGTCATTACCATATGCTTTTGATGGAATTCCATGTGGTGGTATCAGTGCTGAGCACTCAGTCCACTGGAATGATAGTAAAGCTAGGTAATGACACTACGGCAATGAAAGGCAAAATGGCTCGCAGGGCAATTAAGGTGAAAAGTAGCAATGAGTTGTGGGAGTACAACCTTGAATTGATAAAGGATACTGTAAAACTGCCCATATTGAGAGCTGCACAGTTTGAGAATGAAGCAATAGGAAAGGAGATACGTAGGCGCAAGGAGGGAGAGCTGTGCTATAGAAAAGTGCAGGAAAAATCTGTTAGTACAAGTTTGCCCAGAATGTTTAAGCGAATTGGTCAATGAAAGGTTAATGCAACAGGAGAAAGGAGTTTAATTTCAAGGGATACAGGAAGCCATGCAATTATTGGAGCAATACAACATGACATGAAGCTGCAGGGGATTTCTATTCCACAAACTCCTTATGTTCGAATCCATTTGGAGGAGAACATTAGGAGGTTTTTTTATACTGACATCTTTTTCTTTTTTGCAGGTGGTGACTATAAATCTATGTTCTATGTCCTAATAGAATTTCAATTGGTGGTATTAGTGGTATGCACTCAACCCAATGGAAGGAAGTTAGGATTAGGCCAAAGCATAGATACAAGGGAGACTTTATTACTGTCTAGATGCAGTGTGAGCTGTCAATGTTGGAGGCTCATTTTGAGATGTGTTGAACTGTTCTCTAAAGCTAAATTAAGCCACATGTACACATCAATGATAAATGAATGGAGCACCAATATACATTTCCAAATACAACAAGCCGAGACATAGATATGGAGCAACATATTGGACTGCTTCACAAAGGAAGGAACTAATCTGCAGAGGAGGGAACTTACTGAATATGGGAGCAGTCAAATGGATGCAAGATCACATACAGGGATCCAAGCAACAAGGAATGAAGCACAAAACGAAAATGAAATCAAAGCACTCTTATCAGCAGAGTGTACACAAGAAGCTACAAATCATCATATCCAAATATTTAGGAAGGAGAATATGATGGTTGAAGTTTTGACTAATGGTTTGTTTTGTGCTGCAGGGAATGTTAGTGTAATCATGCCCTACTATTCACTACATCTTTATAGGGTGATATTAGCAGCTTATGCTCAATACCTAGAAGGTGTATGAATAGCAGGCACAAGCATGAGAGCATGGAGCAGCATAAACAGGATCCTTGTCCTTTGCTTCTTGGAACCAAAAATTGAAGCGACAAATGTAGTCTTAGTACCAGATCATGTGAGTACTATAACATCTACAACTTGGAATAAAGCAAAGGAAACCCACATGATACCTTGGAGGACACAGGAACTTGTACACAATCTGGATATATGCGCGCATATAGGGACAATTTTGGTACTAGCCAGTATAATGCCTAGATGCTTTGGAAAGTACACTTGGATCGACAGTTTAACAACATATGGAGAAGAGAACCAAAAGGATCAAGAGAAAGGAAACATATTAGAGGCACAAGAAGTAATCCACATAAGTACAAATGTAAACATGCAACAACAACCACACACATGTACTCATAAAATAAACAGATGCACATATGATCGAGAATGGTGTAAACAGTCAAGAAACAATATGATATGCAAGACCCCCCTTTGGCCCATCCTCCTAGTGGTGGAATTAGTACTAAGTACTCAGTCCACTGGAGGCCAAGCTGAGGAAGGATCATGCATGATGATGGATAGCAAAAGAACTGGCAGCACACTGTCCAGCTATTTGACAACGAGGCAACATTTTCAAACTGAAATTATGAAGGCTAAAGCATATGATACATCAATATTTTCAGTTCATAGAGATAGTAAAAACTACAGAGAATACAACAACACATAAAATCAATATGGAACATAGGGATTACTAGAGACTCATGGACGACAAAAGGCAACGACAACACAGGTTGGACAGTATATGCAATAGGAGCAGATAAATATACTGGGAACATTGAAGATACATGGATCATGGAATGCAAAGCAGATAGACAGGAAAATAAAAGGACAATTATCAAGGTGGAAATACATAATGGGACAAGCAAGAATAGAGTACAAATGTGTGGAAATGCGCTACATGGCTATATTTGTAATAGGCTAGTTTTTATTCACAGTTTAGACAATTCTCTACATAATCATCTTGTAAATATCAATTGTGTGCCTTAAAAGTCCAAGGTTGATAATAGGAGTGATGTAGAGCCCAGGTATTATCGTCTTACACCTAGTAAGACAACATGCTACTCTGTAGTTTTATTTTTATATATATATAAAAACGAGCCCTAGCCACTCTGCCTAGTGGATTACTAAAAAAAATAAAATATATCCTAACATTAAACCCAAACCCACCCATCTCCAAGAGCTTTGGCGATTGGCGATTGGCGATTTTGCGAAGACTGGGAGAAAAGCTTCGCGAGATCTTTCATGGAATCGCCGACCACAAGTCAGCCCCCTGATGGGGCTGGTCAGTCGTCTACACCTCTCCCACAACCTACTACATCCATTACACCCACAAATTTAATCCAAAACTATGCTAATATTTTACAACCAAAATCATTAAATACTCCTATGCACTAACTATCGTTCCTATAAAACTAGTGGAGTATTTACACGGAGAGACTATAATATGTTGAAAAAATGTAGAAGAGAAGCAATCAATAGTTAAACATGGCTTGCAACTGGCAGTGTTGGGAAACTTTTCATATGGCAAGCCAGTGATCAACGAGATGCGCAAGGTTATATCAATCCAATATGAGTTGAAGGGTGCTTGATCCATAGAGATCATTGAAGATAATCATGTATTAACTAGGTTATCATTAGTGGAGGACTATGTTCATCTACTCTCAAAGCCAGCTTTTTATTTAAAGGCACAAGGTGAAATGTGGCATATGCGATGCACTAAGTGGAACCCCTGGTGTAAACTTGATGAACAAACCCACATAGCTATTGCGTGGATTAGCTTCCCAGAGCTGCCACCAATAGTTTTTGGTAAGGAATTTGTATTCTCTTTGGCAAGTGTCGCGCCCCTCTTTTTTCCTCTTTTCAGCAGAGTCAGGGGTTTCGACATTCTTTGGGACAACTCATTTATAGAAATTGAAGAGTCGCCACCTAACGGATTTAAGGTGCGTTAGGGAACCTAATGCAAGTAACTCAAATAAACCGGTTTACATTACCAGAGATTGTGCAAGGGATCGAAATTACCTCGAGGGGAAGGTTTTATGCACCCCTCGAGGTCCACAACGGTGGGTCCTCGCCATACTTATTTTGTGAATTAGTCATTAAGAAAATAAAGCAGTTTAAGCACACATATGATTTACAAAAATGGGAATAAGAGGGGTCCTAGGTTTATTAGCCTATAGGATCACATCTGTGCAATACTCGATAAACCTTCCTCAACTAGAGGGGCTACACGTAGCATTAGCGTGCAAGGAATCATATCCTTTTACCACCCAATTACCCTCCCCTTAGTGGTTATATAAGCGATTATAATTAAACGAACTCTATGCGTGCATTACCCGTCCCTTACTTATGGCCCTGGAGGTGTTTAGGACCTTTAATTAAGTCAGTTCTAGACTCTCCTTAAGGTACTTAAAAGGAGAAAATCTAAGCTACAATTAAAACAAGTAGGAAATTCACATAAAAGAACAATTAAGGGGGCTCATATTTACTCCACAAATAAGCAAGTAATTTGCACGTCTCAAACAACAGGATTTCAGACATTTTCAAAGTCCTAAAGCAGGATATCTAAGTGAGCATGAAAACAGACTATATGTAATGTTTTATTAAAGCGAGGCAGTGGAGACCTAATCAATTTTCCTGTTGATTTTAGGACTTGCTGAATCTGGGCAGTTCAAAATAGTTAGGCAAAGCATAGTTTTACAATTTACAAGATTTTAATTATCCTAATGGCTTGCCTAGGCGTGGATCTGAGATGTCCTATAACATGATATCTAATTGAAATAAGAGTCTTAACAAACTAATAGACGATTTAAAGTAGTTTGGTTCATTATGTCCTATAAGCGTGCTGTTTAGGTGCTGAATATTACAGAACTGATTTTTATACATTTATCTCTACAACATGATATCTAGGTGTTGGGACTACTTTTAAACTTATTCTTATGGACATGGTTGCTACTGATTTTATACGATATATGCGGGACATTTGGGGAAATGCAATAACATTCCTAAAGCATGGTTTCTAATGCACACAAGAGGATGATCATGATTGTTAGGCAGGGTTAATAGCAACCTAATGACAAGATTTCTAAGCGGACATGAGTATGCAGATCTTGAGAAAGAAGATTTTTTAGAACAAATGGTATGATGCCTATGAACATGTTTTTTAATGCACAAAATAATCCTAAGAGCATGGTTTCTAATGCAAGAAAATAGTCATAATAATCCTAAGATAATGATTTCTACCCGATTTTCCCACAAAAATATATAAAAATCCCTCCCTTTTTACTAATATCCCCAATATCTGTTTACAAGAATTATTATTACAGACCATAAATGAATTATATAAATAAATAATGCTACACTATAGGGAGCCTGGATAGGCCCAAAGTGAACCTGGCAAACCAGGCCTTCAACCAGTCCAAAGTACCATATCTCATAGTGTCCAATAGAGAGTATCCTGGTGCGTCAAAGTTCCCAAGGGCCTCAGGGACATATTAGGAGTGAAAACAATTTGGAAATATTCTAAAAAAAAAGTTCCTTCAATGGTATTAATTGAGCAGAACTTGGAGCTATGCAGATTTCCAACATTAGAAGAAGTTAAGGCTGCAGTATTTGAGTTTAGTGGAGATAGTGTCAGTGGTTCTGATGGATTCACTGGACTTTTTTACCAAGCTTGTTGGGAGGTAATATGATATGACATACACAATATGGTACTTCATTTTTAGGAGGGGCACCTTCTCCAAAGTCCATTACTCCTACTAATCTTGTTTAATAGCCAAAGAAGCCAAGAGTGCAGACTTTCTCAGACTTAAGGCCCATAAGTTTGAGAAACTTCATTAATAAAGTACTATCTAGGGTTCTTCATGATAGATTGGAAAAGTTTCTGCCTTCATTGATATCTCCTAATAAATATGGATTTGTGAAGTGGAGAGTATATTTGAAAACATATTACTTACTCAGGAAATAGTCACTGACATAAGGTTGAGAGGTAAGCCTGCCAATATTGTGATTAAACTTGATATGAAAAAGTCTTATGATAGGGTTTCCTACAAGTATTTGATGCATGTACTTAGGAAAATGGGGTTTGCAGAACACTTCGCCAATATGGTTTGGAACTTGTTGTCCAATACTTGGTATTCGGTGTTGGTGAATGGGCAATCTTCAGGTTTTTTCAAGTCTTCTAGGGGTGTGAATCAAGGAGATCCACTATCGCCTGCATTGTTTATATTGTCAGTTGAGGTGCTATCTAGGGCCTTGAATAGGTTGTTTGAAGACAAGACTTTTGTTGGATTTGGTATGCCCAAGTGGTCTGATCCCCTAAACCACTTGGCCTATGCTGATGATACCATACTTTTCGCTTCAGCTCACCCTCCTTCTTTGAACAAGATCATGGCAATATTGGGTAACTATGAGCAAGTGTCAGGCCAGCTTATCAACAAAGACAAGAGTTCTTATTATATGCATGCCAATGTTGCAAATGTACTGTTTCAGGCAGTTGGTGATATTACAAGATTTTCAAAAGGTAAATTTCCTTTTACATATTTAGGGTGCACTATCTTTTACACTAGAAGGAGGAAGGAGTATTATGAGTACCTTATCAAGAAGGTGAAGGCAAAATTGCACTCCTGGAATGGAAAACTTCTATCTTTTGGAGGAAAGGCAACACTCATTACTAATGTGTTACAAAGTATGACAAATCATCTATTGTCAATGCTTGACCTCCCAGATAGTATATTAGATCATTTTTATAAGATCTTTGCACGTTTATTTGGGAGTACAAAGGAAGAAGGGAGGAGTAGGCATTGGGCTTCATGGAAGAATATATGTCTCCCTAAAAAGGAAGGAGGTGTAGGCTTTAATTTATTTGCTAAGCTTTGGTGGAGGATTAGGACTACCAAATCCTTGTGGTCTAAATTCATGCAGAACAAGTATTGCAAAAAGGAGATACCTAGTGTAGTACAATTTACAAAGGGCTCACATGTGTGTAGGCAGATGTTGAATGCTAGGGAAGAAGTAGAACATGAGATCATGTGGGAGATGAAGAGTGGAACAACCAACATATGGCATGAATTGGACTGGACTAGGTGTTCTCTATCATGTCGTACCTCCACATTTTCCAATAAATGAGGATTTGTAAGAGGTGGAAGAATTGAGGCAAAGAGGATCATGGAATGAGAAACTGGTTGATCAAAGCTTTCCTGACGATATTGTTGACCATATTAAACACAATATCCTTTATGATGGTAGTGAGGATTACTGGGATAGACCATACTGGATGCCAACTCCTTCAGGAAAGTTTACTGTGTAGTAGTGCTTGGAAAGTTCCGAGGCATAAAGCTAATCCTAATCAAGAATTCAAATATATGTTGGGTAAAGGTCTACCATTCAAGATATATTTCTTCTTAGGGAGGCTATGGAGGCATAAGCTGGCTACTGATGATTTATCGAGAAGGCAAGGGTATATAGTCATGTCCAGATGTTGGTGTTTTCAACATCCTCAAGAGGAAACATTAGACCACATATTCTTAACTAACCCTACTGCATCAAAGGTGTGGAAACTGTTCATGGGAGCTGCAAGGATTAATATGCCATTAGTACAAGTGAAGCAAGTGATAAAGAATTGGTGGGATGCAAAATATTGTCCAAAGTTGAAACCTTGGTTTCAGGCAGCCCCAACTATCATTACTTGGGAGTTACGGAAAAAGAGGAACACATGCATGAATGGGGGAACTGTCTCTACTAATAGAGTCATTCATGAAGCCAATAGGACATTGCATTACTTGGAAAGGGTTAGGTATCCATGGTTATCTCACATACCTATGTTGTGGCCAGATATGATCCAATTCTTTAAAGTACAAGCCAATATTGATTACTAGGAGAGTTACCTGGCAGCTCCCACATCAAGGGTGGTATAAATGTAATACCGGTGGAGCATGAAAAGAAACCCTAGGCCTAGTTCACCTGGCTTTTTTGTGAGAAATGATGTATGAGATCTAGTGTATGCAAGGGTAGTGGATTTAGGATTGACCACCAATGTTATAGCTAAGGCAAAAGCAATACTGCAAGGCTTAGAGTACTGTGTGGAGCATGATCTTCATCCATTCTTATTGGAGGCTAATTTATTGGTTTTAAATAAGGCTATTAAAGGAGAATGGGATCCACCTTGGTCTATAGTACCAGAAGCGCAGAAGATTAAGGAGTTAGGGGATCACTTTAATGTGATCTTTCAACATGTGTTCAGAGAAGTAAACACTGTTGCGAATTTTATAGCTAACGTTATTTTTTCTTTTGTAGGTACAACTCAATTCCATACTTACTCTGAACTGCCTAGTGCAAGGAGGAGGCTAATCAACCTTGACAAATCACAAACACCTAATCTTAGGGTTAGGATTGCCAAAAGAAGATCCCCGGATTGATGATGTTACTAGGTTTGTTATTGCACTTTCTTGCTTTTCACACTTTAATGTTCAAAATCTGTAGACTATTAGGGTACTTTCCAGTGTTATTAGCATGTTACCATGCTTATTCTTGAGGTGCTTTAATGGTGTATAGAGGATTTCATATAAATAGGCTATGGGTAGTTCATCTTATAATGTTTTTGGAGAATCTAATGTCTACTCATGAGTCTCAGTACATCCTATGCATTGACTGTTGGTTACGTGTTACTTACCTGAACATATACTCGATCAATGATTTTTGAAATTTAAAATATGAGATCCAATGTTATCAATAATATGGGCGATTACCTATGTGTATATGTGTACTGATAGGACATTAGTAGTGGTATTGGCATGATTTCCTTCCCAATCCAGAGATGTAATGGTAATGAACGTAGATATTTAGAAAGGCAGTCATGGGCTATATGGATAGACTACTGTAGGCAGGCATTGCTGCATCACTTAGGTGCCTATAGGAGCTTCATGTTTTTTGATTACAATACATCAGTACTACATGGTTTTCGGAAGGATCATAGCTGGTATCCAATGTTACTGGAAGGTGTAATGTCTAAGATTTGTGTGCTTTGTAGTGTCATGACATTATTCAGTGGTATTGACATGTATACATGTCCAATCTGGTGGTGTTATGGCAGTTCATGCAAGTGGTATATATTGCATGATATGTCACCTTTTAGTGTTGCTCTTTGGATGTTATCATTTTACATATGTGTCTTTTGGCCTAGAATACACTCATATTATGCAGGGAAGCCAGAATTGATGCCTACATTGTTCATGGAGTTGGTAATCTACATGGAGTTTTGGTCACTTCCAGTCAGTGGTGTTGCTTGGAGATTCACATTTGCATTGTCCGTTGGAACGCAAAACTTGGCGCCTGGTGAGAGCATTAAAGGTGCTACATTGTGGTTTTGTACTTGGCATGTGGATACACACACCATCACATGTGGGGAATTAACTATGACACTATTTGTAATAGTTAGCATTTCTTATTTCATTAGATTTAGCCCTAGCTTAGCGTATTTGAGATTTAGTTGGACAAATTGTAAACATTGGATCCTTGTTTTTGTTTATTATATATATTCTAGCCACTAGGCATTCTTCCTAGTGGTATATTTGCTATAACAAATATCTGAACATTATACCCAACCTTACAATCCATAACCATACCCTTCTTAAATTAAAACACAACTCTAGTACCTTAACTCTATTTCTCTCTCTCACTCACTGTAACTCTGTCTCTCTCTCTCTCTCAAACTTTCTACCGCATTTCTTCTTCCTCCTCTCTCTCAAGTTTTTCCAGCTTTTCTCTTGTTCTCATCCTAAAGCCTATAGGTATGTTCTTCTTCTTCTTATTCTTATTTATACTTTATTTGGTAAATGATACTAAACATCCCCCCTTCCAAACCACCCCAATCCCCGAATTCTCTCCTAAGTTGCTTCTTAGAACTTATTCTATGGCGGGTGGCCTAAATGTGGAACAAAATTGGTTGTGATAACTTTGTTGTTACATTGTATATGGTGTAGTAAACAAGAATTCCCTCTACTTCGTTGAAATTTTGGAGGGTCACCATGTTCCACTATTGTTGGACTAAGTTGCACACACTTCATGCCCACAATGTGTTTGATAAAATATTTGAATGAGTACTTTGTGCACCGGTGAAGTATGAGTAACCAAGTGTAGTTGTATGTGATATCGAGCTAAGTGTTGGGTGTTTGGGGATGATTCTGCGCACTTCGAAGCGTGGTTTTAATGTGCACATGTCGCCCACACCATGTATCTTATATTATGTATGTTGTAGCACTTTGTAGAATTAGCTAATGTAGTGTAGTAGTTGTAGAGGTTAATGACCATGTTCCACTTGCTTGCATTAAGGCTAAATCACTTCGCCAATATCGACCACTTGATTTGTGTGAAATAGCTCGTGAGCTATAATTGTGCGGCATGGGGAAGTTTTGAGTACCCATTGTCTTGAAGTGCAACACTTGCGTGTTTTAAACCACGATTGTGAGTATAGTACATTGAGTCTTCGGTTTTAAGTGTGGGGTCATCTTTGAATCTCACGATAACCTTAGGCGGATTTATTGATTCATTCTCACATTCATTTATATTTGTGTTGTAGGTTGCTATGGCTTGTGATAATGCAAACAAGAGTAAGAGATTAGGGAAGTCCTCCACCACTGCTCCCTCTCCCAAAAAGAGAAATCAAGGCGAAGGATCATCTAGGCAAGCGAAAGGGTAACAAGTTGCCGACGGATCAACGACGGCTCCATTGAGGCCAAGGCCTCGCTTGGATCTAGTTCGTGATGATTCCGTTAAATGGCATAATGCCTTTGTGTCGTATGGGCGCTGCGTCAAAGATATGTGCATTAATGTGAAAGCTTTGGAAAAGAACTTCCCGGACGTGCTTGGCCAGTTGCGAGAGCAGAACATGGAAAAATTCCTAAAATGCCCCGACTATGCAAATTTGAGCATGGTGCGAGAACTATATACCAATTGGAATGCAAACTTGTTTATGTCATATGTCCGTGGAAAGGATGTGCCACTGGATAGGCGATCCTTATGTTAATTTTTAGGTGTTAAGAATTCTAACCCGCGGAGGCTACAAAAATTTGTCAAGCTACACGTCGATACATCACACTCTTTGTAGAATCAATTCAAATGCCAAATTTACCAGAACACAATACGAATGGTGAACAATCACAACCCTGGGATATTTTTTCTCTACTGAATACACATCAATACATTCGTTACTTGATAATTAGTTAATTCTCAGAATTGTAGCATAGCAAAGTAACACTATTGGATTTTTATTTTGGCTCGATTAATAACAATTATAGTGAATTAGTGAGTAGTTTATACAAGTTTCTGTGGGTTCGACATCCGATTTATCATTATATTACTTGTACGACCACGTATACTTGCGTGTGCATTTGGGACCAACAAGTTTTTGACCCCGAACCTGAAAGAACATTTCACAGGAGGTTAAGGGAAGCAAGGGATGCAAACAATATTCAGGACCTCGTTCAATTTCCTGTGAACATGGCAGAGGAAAAACACATGGCAGTTCAGGAGGTAGAAATGCCTAGTATTGCTAATGTTACCTCCAACATCGTGAAGCCCAGAATCACTGGGCACTTTGAGCTGAAACAGAGCATGCTCCAGCTACTTCATGCGAACAGGAAGTTTATGGGTCTTCCACACGAGGATCCACAATAGCACATTCTGAACTTCTTGGAGATTAGTGATACTTATATCACTAATGGGGTCACGCCAGACTATGTGAGGCTCACGCTTTTCCCATTCTCTCTGTTGGGTGAAGCAAAGCGATGGCTAAAGGCAGAACCGGCTAATTCCATTACATCCTGGAATGATTTGGCAAGAAAATTTCTTGCAAGGTTCTTCCCTTCAGGCAAGACTGCAAAGATCAAAAGTGATATAGTCTCCTTTAAACAGAAAGCAGGCGAATCTTTATATTCAGCATGTGAAAGGTTCAAGGGGCTACTCAGAGACTGTCCTCATCACAATCAGACAAACGAAGTGTTAGATCACACTTTCATTGAGGGTCTCCATGCCCAAACAAAAATTGTGGTAGATGCAGCAGCTGGAGGTCAGGTATTCGAGAAGAATTATGATGAAATATTTGCATTATTGAATAAATTCTCCAAAAGAAATCCAGACTGGCAAGGTGAGATGGGAAGGAATGTGGTTCAAAAGTCACC
Organism: Nicotiana undulata; assembly: GCA_005239495.1. Taxonomy (NCBI): domain Eukaryota; kingdom Viridiplantae; phylum Streptophyta; class Magnoliopsida; order Solanales; family Solanaceae; genus Nicotiana; species Nicotiana undulata. The sequence goes on along the minus strand of ML250889.1, from coordinate 5,701 downwards.
AGGGGTTCTTGAAATAGATGTTGTCTCAGCATTGTCAGCTTAGATTTCTACATTGACTAACCAAGTCAATCAGATGACCCTGATCATTAACAAGCAACAGTCTCAACCATTGCAACAGGTCCAGCCAGTACAACAGGTTCAAGTATTTTGTGAAGTTTGTGGAGAGGGTCACCCGAGTGACTCATGCCCAGCCAATCCAGAGTCTGTCTGCTTTGTGGGTAATCCAAATAGAGGGAAAGCAAATGAATATGGGAACAATTATAATCCCAACTGGAGGAACCACCCAAAATTCTCTTGGGGTGGAAATCAAGGCACTCAAAGTCATTACAGGCCTCCAACACCTCAAGCACCTCAGCAACAATACAAACCACCTCAGGCTGAACAATTAGCTAGCCTTGAGGAGATTATGAAAAGAATGATGAACGACCAACTTGCTTTTAATCAAAAAATAATGGCAGATCACCAAACCCAAGTAGTAGCAATGAGAAACCTGGAATGTCAAATGGGGAAACTTGCCAGTTCCCAAAATACCCGACCAATAGGGGCTCTACCAAGTGACACTGACGCTAATCCTAAAGCATATGTCACTACTGTATCATTGAGGAATGGGGGAAATTGGAAGAAGTTCAATCCAAGAGGAGAAAGCAGGTAACTTTTAATGAGAAACCATCCACTATTGAATCAACATCAATCGATCCAAAAGAATCAGAAAAGCCAGCTGAAGAGGCGGTGGCTGAGCAACCTCCACAATTAGGTGCCAGACCACCCCCTCCGTTCCCTCAAAGGTTGCAAAAAGTGAAAGATAATGCCGCATACAAAAGGTTCCTTGACCTCTTGAAGCAGGTACAAATCAATATTCTATTGGTAGATATTTTTCAAGAGGTGCCCAAATATGCTAAATACATCAAGGACATTGTGGAAAATAAAAGAAGGCTGACTGAGTTTGAGACCGTGGTACTCACTGAGGAATGTAGCTCAAGAATTCAAAGAAAGCTACCTCAGAAATTAAAGGATCCGGGTAGTTTTACTATCCAAATCTCAATTGGTAAGCATGTAGTCGGGCGAGCTTTGTGTGATCTTGGGGCGAGCATTAATTTGATGCCACTATCTGTGTTCAGGCAGTTGGGGTTGGGTGAGCCACACCCAACAACAATGATTTTACAGTTAGCTGATCGCTCCCTTGCTCATCGTGAGGGAGTGATCGAAGATGTACTGGTTCAAGTGGGCTCTTTCATATTCCCAGCTGATTTCATTATCCTGGATTATGAGCCTGATCAGGAAGTCCCATTTATTTTGGGGCATCTCTTCTTAGCCACGGGCCGAGCTATTATTGATGTGTGTGAAGGAAGATGACGATGCAGGTTGGTGATCGAGTGGAGGTGTTTAATGTCTATAAAGCACTCAAATTACCAATCCACTATGAAGAGCTATCCATGATTACTGTGGTGGAAAGCAATGCTACATCAGTGGTTCCCTACATGTGTCTTGTTGACCCTCTTGAGCAAATTCTGGTGGGGGTGAAGAAGATAGTGAAGATGAAACAAGGGGAGAAATTGAGAATGCTCTTGAAATATCCTGCAGTTACATCCACGAGCTAAGAAAATTTGAGGAGTTGAACAAGCCTGTCACTCTAACCCCTCCTAAGCCTTCTATTGAAGAAGCTCCAAAGCTGGAACTTAAACCTCTTCCAGCACATTTACGCTATGCTTATTTGGGGAACTATGAGACATTGCCCGTGATCATCTCATCCAGCCTAACCAAGACACAAGAAGAGAAATTGCTCAGAGTACTTCGTGAGCACAAAAAGGCGATTGGGTAGACCATTGCAGATATTAAGGGAATCAGTCCATCGTTTTGTATGCACAAAATCTTTCTGGAAGAGGGACACCGCCCGAGTGTTGAGCATAAAAGGAGGTTAAATCCCATCATGAAAGAAGTGGTGAAGAAAGAAGTCATAAAATTGCTGGATGCAGGTATCATCTTTCCTATTTCTGACAACAACTGGGTGAGCCAGGTTCAGTGTGTGCCCAAAAAAGGAGGGATGACTGTGATTGAGAATGAGAACAATGAGCTGATTCCTACCCGCACTGTTACGGGATGGAGAGTTTGCATTGATTATCGAAGGCTCAACAAGGCAACCTGCAAGGATCACTTTCCACTCCCCTTCATTGATCAAATGTTGGACAGATTAGCTGGGCATGAATATTTTTTCTTTCTTGATGGGTATTCAGGATACAATCAAATTGTCATATGCCCAGAGGAGCAGGAGAAGACCACGTTTACTTGTCCTTATGGCACCTTCGCCTTCAAGAGAATGCCGTTTGGTCTTTGTAATGCACCAACCACTTTCCAGAGATGCATGATGGCTATTTTCACTGATATGGTGGAAATATTCGTGGAGGTGTTCATGGATGACTTCTCAGTATTTGGATCATCTTATGATAATTGTTTGAAAAATCTGAGCATGGTGTTGGCCCGTTGTGAAGAAACAAATCTGGTCTTAAATTGGGAAAAGTGCCACTTTATGGTGCAGGAAGGCATCGTTTGGGTCATAGTGTGTCTAGGAGTGGCATCGAAGTTGATAAGGCAAAAGTGGAGGCAGTTGAAAAACTACCTCCACCAATTTCTGTGAAGGGTGTCCGAAGTTATTTGGGACACGCAGGATTCTATAGGCGCTTTATTAAAGATTTTTCTAAAATTGCTACTCCTCTGTGGTAGTTGCTGGAAAAATATGTCAAGTTCAATTTTGATGAAGCCTGCCTGAAGGAATTTGAGGAGCTCAAAAAGAAATTGGTAGCTGCCCCCATAATTGTTGCACCTGATTGGTTCGTACCATATGAACTTATGTGTGATGCAAGTGACCATGCAGTTGGGACAGTGCTCGGCCAGAGGAAAGACAAGGTGTTTTATTCCATTTACTATGCGAGTAAGACCCTTGATGATGCACAGAAGAATTACACCACCACTAAAAATGAGCTGCTAGCTGTGGTGTGGGCCTTTGAAAAATTTTGGGCATACTTGGTGGGAACAAAAGTCATAGTCCACACAGATCATGCAGCAATCAGGTATCTATTTACAAAGAAAGAAATCTAAAGCTAGATTGATGCACTGGGTTTTATTGTTGCAGGAATTTGATGTGGAGATACGAGACCAAAAAGGCACTGAAAACCAAGTAGCTGACCATATGTTAAGGCTGGAAAATCATGACCATGTGGAGGAGGGTGGAGAAATTAAAGAAGTGTTTCCTGATGAGCAACTTTTTTCTATAACCCAAGACCCTCCTCCATGGTATGCTGACTTTGTGAATTATCTGGTGAGTGGGGTACTTCCTCCGGAAATTGAATCTAAGGCAAGGAAGAGGTTCTTACGTGATGTGAAGTTTTACTACTGGGATGAGCCAAATTTGTACAGAGAATGTGGTGATCAGTTAATGAGGAGATGTATTCTTGATAAAGAGGTGGAACTTATGATGTATGATTGTCATGCATCACCTTATGGGGGCCATCATGGTGGCGATAGAACCACGACAAAAGTGCTACAATCTGGGTTCTTTTGGCCAACTCTATTCAAGGACGCCCACGCGTTTGTTAAAAAGTGTGACCAGTGCCAGAGAACAGAAACGATCACGAGGAAGCACGAGATGCCCTTGAATAATATCCTAGAGGTAGAGATTTTTAAAGTGTGGGGGATAGATTTTATGGGTCCATTCCCATTATCCAGAGGAAACAAATACATTCTACTGGCAGTTGACTACGTGTCAAAATGGGTGGAGGCAATTGCATTACCAACAAATGATGCGATGGTTGTAGCTGCGTTTGTGAAGAAGAACATATTCTCGAGATTTGGAACCCCACGTGCCTTGATTAGTGATGAAGGAACCCATTTTTGCAATCGGTTGTTGAATAACCTATTATCAAAATATGGAGTACGTCATCGAGATGTGACAACATATCACCCTCAAACAAGTGGACAAGCAGAGGTATCCAACATAGAGATAAAGAAAATGTTAGAGAAAATGGTGAGTGTGAACAGGAAAGATTGGGCTACAAAGTTAGATGATGCCTTATGGGCATATAGAACAACTTACAAAACGCAAATTGGGGCGTCACCATACAAGCTGGTCTATGGGAAGGCGTGTCACCTGCCCGTTGAGCTCGAACATAAAGCATATTGGGCCATCAAAAAGCTAAAATGAACCTTGAAGCCGCGGGTGAGAAAAGATTGCTGAAGTTGGATGAATTAGATGAGTTCAGGCTACACTCGTATGAAAATGCCAAACTTTACAAAGAAAAGACCAAGAGATGGCATGACAAGCATATTAAGCCACGTTAATTCGATCCAGGCAAACATGTATTATTATTCAATTCTAGGCTGAGATTGTTTCTTGGAGAGTTGAAATCGAGATGGTCAGGCCCATTTAACATGGTAAGAGTCACTCCATATGGTGCGCTTGAGCTGTGAGCTATACACAGTGAAAAAAACTTTTTGGTGAATGGACATAGAGTCAAGCACTATTGGGGTAGTACCATGAATCCTGAGAAGACCAATGTCATGCTCGCTGATTAGTGGGGCCAGACTCTGCACCGTGCCGCGACGTTAATCAGGTGCTTCATGAGAGGCAACCCATTGATTGTTATACTCGTCGTGCCGCGACGTTAAATCAGGCGCTTCGTGGGAGGCAACCCATGCTAGTAGTAATTTCTCTTTTTAACATGTAGAAATTGTTGTAGTTAAAACTGACAAGTTTTTGAGTGTGCAGGACAACCGCGGTGCGACCGTGGTGAAAAGGCCTCTTTGAACGTCACCGCGACCGCGGCAAACCGCGGTGAAAAGGCCTCTCTGAACCTCACCGCGGCCGCGGCGAGCCACTTCCAGCCCAGGTACGTCTGCAATTTTAATTTTTTT
>ML250888.1:24418-82827 GCA_005239495.1 Nicotiana undulata | reverse complement strand
TTCTACAGTTATGTCTATGTAGCCGCCCGTTGACACTGTGACACTAGTCCTGGCACACACTTGTTGTAGTTATCGGGGTTGTATATGTATTGGGCCTAGCTGAGGTTCAGCTTGTTTCTACGGCCTTACCCCATGTTGTTATTGTATTCCGCACTATCATTGTTATGGTTGTTCGTTGGCTTGCCTAACCCCACCGTTAGGCGCCATCACGACCTGGACCGGTTTTGGGTCGTGATATATTTTTTGTGACACACTTTTATCACAATTAGGTCTAGTGTTACTATTACAATCTATTCGAATGTAGTGGAAAATTTCTTTGAACATATCTCAATAGTTAATATTTTTCAAAGATTACTCCTTATGTTTTAATTTGTTTGAACCCTTTCACAATAGGAGGAACAAGTTGGGTTGGGATCTGCTGCAGTACCGTTCGATATTGTTTAATGATGGCTTGAGAACATACCAACCCAACTTAATAACATTCAACGGGTATAATTTCACTGTTTTAAAAAGAAAAATCAAAATTTTCTCTTTTCAAGACGTTACTCTTTAACCATCACTAAGAAAAACTTGTTATACCAGTTGGTAGTCAAAGACCAAGCTGCTAGCAAAGATGTTGATAAAAAGATAGTAAGAGTTTGATGTTGCTGCTTCTTAGGTTACTAATAGTCTTGAAATTTTTGTTTGAGTTGCTAGTTGGATTGATTAAGGAGGAATACTTGAGAATATTGGGTAAAAAAAAAAGCAAAAAAACTACCATCATATGTTCTTCATTTGTTCCCACAAACTTAAATACTAAAATAAAGTTTAATTACTTTCTTTCAACCAGCCATTGAAACTTTTAAAACCATTACTCATTTCTCCATGATAACATGCAAATTTGGTCTTTAAAACTCAAAAATCAAAAAATAGAACGAATTCTTTTTGAAAGGTATCTATTTAGTACCTTCATAAGAGCTTTTACGTGTTTCAAATTATTGGGCATTTATAAAGATATGAAGAAGTGAAGAAGAAGCGAAAAGAATGACAACGAGTAAGGTGTAGGTTTTTGAGCTGTGAATTAACAGAGAAGAGAGGTTGGAAAGAGTGGAATTGACTTTCTTTCTAGAAAAACGAATTACAACCATTGAATTTCATCAAGTCGAGTTGGCATGATCTCAAGCCATCATTGAATAATGCGGGAGCAAAATCTATTGGAGCGGATCCCAACCCGTTCAAGTTAACTAAATTTTTAGTGAGAAATCGGATATAGATTTTTTAATTTTTTTTAGTATTTGCATATTTTATAAACTACCTAAAAGTACTATAGTTAAAATAATTAAAATTTTAAAATATTTAAAAATTATTTATAAAATATGATCAAAGAAAAACTTGTTTGACTCCTCAAGTAATTTCTTTTTGAAACAAATGTTATATGTAATTAAATACTGTAACTAATATTCCTTAAATTTGTGAAAATTTGATAATAGGCTAAATTCACGTAGTTTAGCGCATATTTATACTCCTATTTGATGATGCTTCCTTGTCTTAGGAATGTTAAATAATGTTAAAATGACTCAAATTGTGGATTTTATGTTTTGCATGAGCAAAGTGTGCATATGAGGACCTAGGATGGTGTTTGGAGTCAAATTGAAGAAGAAAGACCCTTGAATTTTTTAGCGTGTGAAAAGAAGGAGGAACATGGCTGAGGCAGATTACTAGTCCACTAGCGCGGCCATAGCGCAACCGTGCTAGTCCAGGTGCCAGGGAAAAAATGAAACCCCATTAGCGCGGTCTTAGCGCGACCGCGCTAGCCCAGCGATTCCAGGCAGAATGTTTAACCATTAGTGCGCCCAGTAGCGCGCTAGTCCAGTTCGCACGAGTCATTTTCAGGGGTAAAATTGGAAGCTTGGGACAAATCCACTTAACCTATATAAGGTTCAACTCGCCCAAAAGAGAGGATAATCAAGGTTAAGAGTCTTGTTCAAGAAAAGCAAAGGCAAGAGGCAAGGAGGGTAGTTGGGCATCAAATCTCATCTCTCTTCCTTGTAATTTTGTCATTGTTGATGAATTCTTCTATTGTTATTTTCAGTACAATTATGAGTAGATAACTTATTTAGTCTAAGATTTTGGTGAGCCTTGTTGAGGATGAACATCTTGTTATATTAATATAGTTTGCATGGTTTTAATCTCTATTTGTTCAACTAAGTTCATATTGTAGTTGAAGGGCCCTCAATTAGCTGTGCCTATTTAGTGTGTATCTACTCGGGAGAGAGTGCATATTTAGGTAGATGTTAAATAACACCACTCCCAAAGTATAGGAGGGATCCATGATCGAGGGTTTAAAGGTTAGATTAGGGATAACGATACCTTGAGTGCAATCTAAAGTGAGCTATAATAAAAGCTAGCTAGCGTAACTCGGGAGAGTGCGTTTAGTAAATTGTCGTAATTACTCGGGAGAGATTCATGGTAACAATAGTGCTCATGATTGATAAATACGGGTGGTACAAACTATATGGAATATACAAGAAGTGATTCCATCAGCAGGGGAAACCATAACCTTAGATCCTTCTCACATTTGTTTACAACCTACCAACAGTTATCTTCTAGTTTAATTATTTTCATTCAGTCTTAGTTCGTAAAAACGCCAACAATTGTTATTCATAATCTTTGGGAGGTTGATTACAAAGAATCGAGTGAGTCTAACAACAATAATTGATAGGTTAATTCCCTGTGGGATTCGACTCAGGGCATAATACTCAAATTATATTTGCAACGTCCGCATAGTCCTTTTTATAACGCATAGTTGGGCGTGATCAAATTTTGGCGCCGTTGCCGGGGAATTAATGGTGTTATCAATTAGAGTTGGAAGAAATACAAAATTCTTAAGTGTAGTCAATTCTCTTCACTTTCAATCTATACATTGAAATTTTAACGTTTGTTAACTTGGTTGTACAAGTGCATGCCTAGAAACTCATCGAGAACTGGTGAAGTATTTGAAGCCTTATCAGACCCCGAGAAGTTTTCAAGGCCTTGAACCGGGCCAACCGGAAAAGAAACAACAACAACCAATTGAACAATCGAACCAGGCATGGCAGATCTAAACAACAGGAACAACAATGGGGAAGACGTGGTAGACCCAACTACACAGGGTGTGGTGTATCTTGTGCCCGAGGTGCCTTTTATATGACTGGGCACAATCCACGACGGAGAATTGGGCCACTGCGATTGAAGTCCCTCAGATACAGGCTGAGTCTTTTCAGATCACCAACAATATGCTGCACTTGCTGCAGAAAAAGGACTATTTTCGGGGTCATACATTGACGATCCCCAACATCATTTAAAGAATTTCCTGTCGATTTGCAAAGCTTAGAGTGTCACGACCCAAAATCTTAACTCAGGTCGTGATGGCGCCCAACAGCGGGGTCAGGCAAGCCAACATTTAAACTACTACGATTCCTTCTCATTTGCCTTAAACAAATCAATATATATATATACTAAGTTACAAAACTTAGATTATTAGCCGATTAGGGGTAACTAACCAGTTTTAAATAAAACACTCATAATGAGGTGTGAGTCCAAAATATGCATATATGTACGGACATAATCTACACAAATATTACGTGTGTGCCAGAAACTAGTGTCACGAGTATCACGGGCATACTAACTGGATATAGAAAAGGTAGAATATACGATCCCACTGACTGAAACAAATAGATGGGAACATAAGCAAAAGAAACTCCATGGTTCTGCTAAGGATCGTTAGGAGAAGAAGCTCACCGTGAGGTCAGGTCTGCTACAGTCAATATCTAGCTCCGGTCTGATAACCAGAAGCACCAGCCTCAGAACCTGTATAGTTAAGTACAGAAGTGCAGCATGAGTACATAAATAAATATGTACCCAGTGAGTATCCATCCAATCTCGAAGAAGTAGTGACGAGAGGTCGACTTGACACTCACTAAGGTCCAACAGTATAATATATGACAGGATGTAACAAAATACAATAGACATGTAAGATAGTGAGCAGCAAATACGTATCAAGTACAGAAACCTAGGTAACTACTGAAAATAAACAACAATATATGCTTTCCTTTTCCCCAAATATCTGTCAAGACAATATCAATACAAAAGTACCAAATAGTCACGCGCACACAAGGATAAGACAACCGTCCAGAGTCGAAGGAATATCTAATCACTGAATAGTCTTAAAGCTTCCCCCGCTCGCGAATCATACCTGCGACTCGGGTGCTGACATATTTATACTGGATTACCATAAAGCTTCCCTCGATCGCGAATCATACCCGCGACTCGAGTTCTGACACACTCATACTAAATTACCATAAAGCTTCCCTCGATCACGAATCATACCTGCGACTCGAGTGCTGACTCTTATATATACCGAATTATCATAAAGCTTCCCCCGCTCGCGAATCATACCTGCGACTCGGGTGCTGACTCATGTGTATATATATATATATATATATATATATATATATATATATATACCAAATTTATCAATAAGCTCAGTAGGGGCTATGCTTGTAACAAGGTTTAATCAACTGAGAATTCAAACACAACTTTCCCCATTTCCCTACTAATTCAATGATAATAAGCAACTCAAAGTACACTAAGGATACATATACGTCACATAAAATATGCTTGTGAGCCATAAAACTACCCGACATAGCATAATAGTCGCTACGTGCGGGCTCTCATCACTTTGTACGCATGTAGCTCCCAAAACAATTACACACAACATAGAGAACACCTATGGGGACAATTCCCTCTTACAAGGTTAGAAAGGAGACTCACCTCGTGTCGAATCTACCTCTCGGACAAGAACGCGCCCGCAACTCCGAACTCTACACCCGAGGACTCGTAACTGGAGTAGGAAAAATCTGTATAATATTCTTAAAAAAGGTTACACCGTACTCTGTTGAAACCGCAAAATTTCTCCGTTGCTAAAGCTCTAAAATTTTGCTTGAAATTGCAGAAATCACATTGATAAAATCTGATCTTTAAGTGTTTTGAGAATGGAAATTAGCTTCAATTTACGGTTGGTGTAATCGTTTGTTGCCATGTGGGATTTTGATATCATCAAACAATTAATAAATTTGATTAGGTAATATCTCGTTACCCAGTAATTAACTAATTACCAGCATAATTAAGAATTGTCTTAAATTACTTAAAAATACTACTTACTTTTAACACACTTTACGTATCCTACTATCGTGGTCATGGGGTACCTTGTATAACACTAGTCCATAATTATCGGGTATTGACTTTAGACATTAAATTTTTACGGGTCTTTACATCCTCCCCTACTTAGAATCATAACTTAAGAACTTCAAGTTCTTGATTTCTATAACAATGCACCGGACTCACTTATACTACTCGGAATGACACCAAACTTTGCAGGCAAGTCATAAATGACATAACGTAACTATTCCCGATCCCGAAATTCTGTTCGGACCTCAATAACATAAAATCACGTTCCAAACTAAATTTCAAACTTAAGGAAATTCTTATTTCTATATTGGGCGCCGAAATGCTCCTGGTTCATCGAAAACCCGTTCCGAACATACGCCCAAGTCTGAAATCATCATACGAAACTACTGGAGCTGTCGGAACTCGATTCCGAGGTCGTTTGCTCGAAATGTTTGACCGAAGTCAAACTTGCCAAAAAGGCCAACCTTAAGGAACCAAGTGTTCCTAAAGCACTCTAAACACTTCCAAAACCCGAACCACCCGTCCCCACAAGTCATAAATCATAAGAAGCCGCTATGGGAAGTCTCGAGGTAGGGGAACGGGGTCCTGATACGCAGAACGACCGGTCGGGTCGTTATAATCTCCCCCTCTTAAACAAACGTTCGTCCTCTAACGGGTCTAGAATCGTACCTGAAGACTGAGCTCCCCCGGAGTGAACAGGAGCTGGCTGACCTCCCCCTGACTAGCCTCCCCCTCTAGGACGACCCCTACTGCCCTGTCCTCCACCTCTAGGTGGCCAGACCGCTGGTGCTGAACTCATAGGCTGATAACCCTGATGCACTGTCTTACCCCGAAACCTGGGACAAGCCCTCCTCACATGGCCTAAATCCCCGCACTCGTAACATCTCGCAGGTGGCATATCCTGATGTCCCGAAGAAGAAGAATCCTGAATGGCCAGAGAGCGATGTGAATCCTCTGGCATAGCACTGAAATAAGAACTGGAGGATCTCTGGCGACTGGAGTAACCATTGGGTGAACTCTGAATAGCTGTAGGATGGTAGGAGCGCTCTGGTATGACGCTGAACTGAGGCCTTACTGGGACATCCCGGGGAGGTAGTGAAGGTGCTCAATATGAAGGCCTGTTGGGCTAACCACCTCCAAACTGACCTCTGCTCCTAACTGGGGCCTCTCTGTAATCTCCGGAGAACCTAGCCCTCTTGTCCTACTGACCCTACTCCCTGCTCCCTGACCGATAACCCTCGATCCTGCGGGCAATCTCTACCACGAGCTAATAAGGAGTACCCATCTCCACCTCTCGGACCATGGTGGCTCTAATACCTGGATGCAACCCAGCCACGAATCTCCGCACTCTCTCAGCATTGTTAGGTAGTATCATAAGTGCATGGCGTGACAGCTCTGAAAATATGGCCTCATAATCTGTCAAAGACATCTGCCCCTGCTCTAGCTGCTCAAACTGACGCCGCAGCTCTTCCCTCTTAGAGGGTGGAATATACCTGTCCAAGAACATCTGCGTGAATTTCTCCCAAGTGACAGGAGGAGAATCTGTTGGCCTGCTGAGAATATAAGACTGCCACCACCTGCGAGCTCTGCCCTCTAACTGAAATGTGATGAAATCCACTCCATGGGACGCTAGGATCCTCATGTTGTGCAGTCTGTCCCTGCACCTATCAATGAAGTCCTGGGCATACTCGCCTCGCTCACCCCCAAAGACTGGAGGGCGCAATCGAGTCCATCTATCCAACATCTTCTATTGATCGCCATCCGCAGCTGGTTAGGCTCAAGTGTTGCTGCTACAGGCTGGACCCCACCCACAGGCAGTGTACCAGGGGTATGATGTACTGCTGCTGCCTGTCCTGCGGCTTGGGCGGTAGGTGTCTGGACTCCCCCTCCCGCCTGTGAAGTGGCATGATCTGCTGGAAATAAACCAGCCTAGGACATGGTGTCCATGAATCTCATCATACGTCCCACGACCTCCTGGAAGCCTGGCGCCGTCATGAAGTCCACTGGCGCAGGAGCTACTGGAGGTACCTCGTCCTGCTCCTCTATGATAGGGTCCTCTGGTGGTGCAACTGGAATAGCTCTGGGAAGCCCTCGTCCCCTACCTCGGGCCGGTTCCCTCCCCCTGCCTCTACCACAACCTCGGGCAGCGGGGGTAGAAGCATCTCCCGGATCAGGAACATCGGATGCGCGCGTTCTCACCATATTTGAGAGAATAGAAGAATGAGTTTGAGTACATCATCGATTGCACGATAGAATATGAATAAAGAGAGGTTTCCTAACACCCTATAGCCTCCTAAAGATAAGTACAGACATCTCCGTACCGATCCGCAAGACCTTACTGGGCCTGCCCGTAACTCATGAGACTTACCTGAACCTAGAGCTCTGATACCACGTTATAACGACCCAAAATCTTAACTCAGGTCGTGATGGCGCCCAACAGTGGGGTCAGGCAAGCCAACATTTAAACTACTACGGTTCCTTCTCATTTGCCTTAAACATATCAATATATATACTAAGTTACAAAACTTAGATTATTAACCGATTAGGGGTAACTAACCAGTTTTAAATAAAACAGTCATAATGAGGTGTGAGTCCAAAATATGCATATATGTACGGACATAATCTACAGAAATACTACATATGTGCCAGGAACTAGTGCCACGAGTATCACGAGCATACTAACTGGATATACAAAAGGTAGAATATACGATCCCACTGTCTAAAACAAATAGACGGGAACATAAGCAAAAGTAACTCCATGGTGTTGCTGAGGATCGTTAGGAGAAGCAGCTCACCGTGAAGTCAGGTCCGCTACAGTCAATATCTAGCTCCGGTCTGATAACCAGAAGCACCAGCCTCAGAACCTGTACAGTTAAGTACAGAAGTGCAGCATGAGTACATAAATAAATATGTACCCAGTGAGTATCCCGTCTAATCTCGAAGAAGTAGTGACGAGAGGTCGACTTGACACTCACTAAGGTCCAACAGTATAATATATGACAGGATGTAACAAAATACAGTAGACATGTAAGACAGTGAGCAGCAAATACGTTTCAAGTACAGAAACCCAGGTAACTACTGAAAATAAACAACAATATACGCTTTCCTTTTCCCCAAATATCTGTCAAGCCAATATCAATAAAACAGTACCAAATAGTCACGCACACACAAGGATAAGACAACCGGCCAGAGTCGAAGGAATATCTAATCACTGAATAGTCGTAAAGCTTCCCCCGCTCGCGAATCATACTTGCGACTCGGGTGCTGACACATTTATACCGAATTTCCATAAATCTTCCCTCGATCGTGAATCATACCTGCGACTTGAGTGCTGACACACTCATACTGAATTACCATAAAGCTTCCATCGATCGCGAATCATACCTACGACTCGAGTGCTGACTCTTACATATATATATATATATATATACCTAATTTATCAATAAGCTTAGTAGGGGTTATGCTTGTAACAAGGTTTAATCAACTGAGAATTCAAATGCAACTTTCCCTATTTCCATACTAATTCAATGATCGCAACTCAAAGTACACTAAGGATACATATACGTCACATAAAATATGCTTGTGAGCCCTAAAACTACCCGATATAGCATAATAGTCGCTACGTATGGGCTCTCGTCACTTTGTACACACGTAGCCCCCAAAACAATTACACACAACATATAGAACACCTATGGGGATAATTCCCTCTTACAAGGTTAGAAGGGAGACTCACCTCGTGTCGAATCTACCTCTCGGACCAAGAATGCGCCTGCAACACCGAACGCTACACCCGAGGACTCGTAACTGGAGTAGGAAAAATCCGTATAATATTCTTGGAAAAAGTTACACCGTACTCTGTTGAAACCGCAAAATTTCTCCGTTGCTAAAGCTCTAAAAATTCGCTTGAAATTGTAGAAATCACGTTGATAAAATCTGATCTTTTAAGTGTTTTGAGAATGGAAATTAGCTTCAATTTGCTTTAATGATGGCTTCTGGTAACATTCTTGATAGTTTCAAAGAGTCTCATGAAGAGCTCTTTTCATTTCCTCAAATGTAAGATATATGAATTCATTATTTTGCCAAAAGTTATGAAGCCTTTCATGGTTTTCAAGACTTATATCTCAACTAGTTGCCACCTATTTAAAAATTACTCTTAGTCATGAATTATGACTAAGAGTCATACGGTTGGTGTATTGGTTTGTTGCCATGTGGGATTTTGATATTATCAAACAATTAATAAATTTGATTAGGTAATATCCGTTACCCAGTAATTAACTAAGTACCCGCATAATTAAGAATTATCTTAAATTACTTAAAAATACTACTTACTTTTAACACACTTTACGTATCCTACTATCGTGGTCATGGGGTACCTTGTATAACACTAGTCCATAATTATCGGAGTATTGATTTTAGACATGAAATTTTTACGGGTCTTTACATCCTCCCCCACTTAGAATCATAACTTAAGAACTTCAATACGTAGGGGAACGGTGTCCTAATACGTAGAACGACCGGTCGGGTTGTTACATAGAGGCAGCCAAACGTCACTCAGGAAGCAATAAAACTGTTGTTGTTTCCATTCTCAGTGAAGGGAGCAACCCAGACTTGGCTAAACTCGCTCCCCATCAATTCCATTTCCACATGGGATGAATTAGTTAAGCAGTTCGTGAACAAATTCCATCCACCTAACAATATTGCTCAACAAATTGATGAAATTTTGAGCTTTAGACAGAAGCCAACGAAAACATTGCAAGAAACATGGGAACAATTTAAAGGGATGTTGGTTATCTGTCCGCATCATGGTATTCTAGAGCAGATGTTGGGGCAACGTTTTTATATGAGTCTGGCAGATAGTGTGAAAGCAAATGTTGATGCTTCAGTTGATAGAGCATTCTTGAGCAAAACATGGAGAGAAAGACAGATCAAGCTTGATAAAATGGCACAGAATTCGGGGCGGACAACCAGGAATGCACCCATCACTCCAGTAGTTCACTCAATGGCATTAGATCCATCAAACACTCTTGCTGAAAACATGGCCACCGTGATGACACAACTGAACTAAAAAGGTGGAGGAGTCAGGGCAGAAGCAGCAGGTACATATTGTGGATAAATCTAATGGGGGCTTATGCACCTCTTGCATTAGTCAGCCACTTGGAAACTAGTGGAATGCTGAATGTGATCATCCTCACTACTCTGAAAATATGAACTATGTGTCGAATTATGGGGCCAGCGATAGGGTGGACAGAATTGGGGTCAGCAAAATCAGCCGTACAGGCCACCTCAGTAGCAACACAACAGTGGAAACATGGAAGCCATGCGACCTCACGGTAATGTGGCACTTTATAAAAGGCCACAAGGTTACAATAATCAAAATTAGAATCAGCAACACGCTTACCACCCCCTCATCAACAACATGGTGGGATACAGGAAGAAGGTTTCTCCAGACTTGAAGAAATGACGCAGCAGGTTATTGAGTCAACTGCAAAAATAAGTGAGAGAGTAGATGAACATGAGTCAGCTATTAAAAATATGAAAGTGCAAATGGGCCAGATCTCGATGTCTTTGAATAATCGTCCTCAGGGGACACTGCCTGCAGACACTCAGGTAAATCCTAAGGATCAGGGTCCAAAGCAGCTGATGGCAGTGAGTCTACGCAATGGCAGAGACTTAGACTTGGAGCAGGAAAGAGCTCGAGAAAGCAGACAGGCTGAGACACTAGTACCAGTACCGATTGAAATTGATGATTCAATAAAACTGACTGAGGTGACAGTGCAGCCTGCTCAAGGAGAGCCCAGCACACAGATCGAAGCTGAGACAACTCAAGAACCGTTAATTGAGGTGGTAGATGACAAAGAAAAATCCCAAATCACGGGGAAGAAGAGACCTCCAACACCATTCCCACATAGGTTGGCCAAGTACAAAAAAGATGAACAGTATAAAAAGTTCTTGGACATGTTGAAACAGATACAGGTAAACATTCCTTTGATTGATGCTCTGAAGAAGATGCCTGGGTATGCCAAAATGATGAAGGACTTGATGTCCCGAAAATTCAACTTCCAAGACCTGGCCACGGTGACTCTTACTCAGAACTATAGTGTTGTAGTGACCCGACCAATTGCAGAAAAGCTGTATGATCCAGGGAGTTTCACGATTCTCTGCACCATTGGTAATTTTGCCTTTGCCAAGGCACTTTGTGATTTAGGGGCCAGCATTAATCTTATGCCCCTAGCCATGTACAAGAGGTTGGGTATTGGTAGAGCTAGATCGACCTCTATGTTGTTGCAGTTGGCAGATAGGACGGTGAAAGACCGCCATGCATTCTCGATGACGTATTGGTGCAGGTAGGGAAGTTTGTGTTCCCTGCAGATTTTGTGATACTGGAATGCAGAGTGAATGAAGAGATTCCCATAATTTTGGGAAGGCCATTCTTGGCCATAGGGAGAGCCCTCATTAATTGTGAGACTGGGGAGCTCAAGATGAGGTTGAACGACGAGGAAATCACATTCAATGTGCAGAAATCCATGAGGCAACAAAGTGAATTCGCCAATTGTTCTATTATTGATGTTGTGGATGTGATACTGGAGGAAGATGATGAGTCCTTAACTATTGAGGACCCCCTTGCTGCATGTTTGATGAATTTAGGTGAGGTAAATGGGGAAGAATTGGCAGAATGGGTGTTAGCGCTTGAAGGAAAAGGGGTTTGGCCGAGGTCACTCGAGTTTGAATCCTTACACTTAGAAAAGAGAGAGACTCCTCCAGCGAAGCCATCTGTTGAAGAACCACCCAAGCTAGAGTTGAAACCACTACCATCCCATCTCAGGTACGCATTTCTTGGACCTAATTCTACTTTACCTGTTATTATCTCATCCAGTTTGTTATATGTGCAGGCAAAAAAGCTATTACAGGTACTCACTGAGTGTAAGACTGCCATTTGTTGGACCATGACAAACATAAAGGGGATCAGCCCGGCATACTGTATGCACAAACTTCTACTAGAAGAGGGACATAAACCTTCCAAGGAGCACCAAAGGCGGCTGAACCCAAACATGAAGGAAGTGGTGAAGAAGGAAATCATAAAGTGTTTATGTGGGAATTATTTTACCCATCTCTGATACAACTAGGTTAGCTCGGTGCAATGTGTCCCTAAGAAGGGTGGCATGACGGTTGTGAAAAATGACAACAATGAGCTGATATCTACAAGAACCGCCATTGGCTAGAGAATTTGCATGGACTACAGAAAGTTGAATCTGGCCACCCGGAAAGATCACTTCCCACTTCCCTTCATTGATCAGATGCTCGATAGACTGGCAGGGAGGCCTCACTTTTTTTTCTTGGATGGGTACTCGGCGTACAACCAAATTTCCATTGCCCCGGAAGACAGGGAAAAGACCTCATTCACATGTCCCTTGGGATATTTGCCTTCAGAAGGATGCCTTTTGGCTTATTCAATGCACCCGCCACATTTCAAAGGTTCATGATGGCCATATTCACTGACATGGTCGAGGATATAATGAAAGTGTTTATGGATGATTTCTCAGTGGTGGGAAATTCATTCGATGAGTGCCTAGCAAATCTGACCTGAGTGCTGAAGAGGTGTATTGAGACGAACCTGGTACTTAATTGGGAGAAGTGCCATTTCATGGTACAAGAGGGTATCGTCTTGGGACACTTGGTGTCAAGCAAAGGAATCGAGATGGATCATGCTGAAGTTGATGTTATAGCAAAGCCCCCACCTCCCACATCGGTTAAAGCGATAAGGTGTTTCCTTGGGCATGTCGAGTTCTACCGACGATTCATTAGAGACTTCTCCAAAATAGCCAATCCCCTATGTAAGTTGCTCGAAAAAAATAACCCTTTTGTGTTTTCCAATGATTGCAGGTTGGCTTTTGAGGAGTTGAAAAAGAGGCTAGTCACGGCCCCGATTATTGTTGCCCCCGATTGGGAGCAACCATTCGAGCTCATGTGTGATGCCAGTGACTACGCAGTGGGAGAAGTGTTAGGACAGCGGAAGTAAAAGATAATACACCTAATCTACTACGTGAGTAGGACATTGAGTGGAGCTCAACTGAACTACACTGTGACCGAAAAAGAGATACTGGCAGTGGTGTTTGCTTTTGACAAGTTCATATCGTAGCTGATCAATTCTAAGGTGATTGTGTACACTGATCATGCTGCCCTCAGGTACTTGATTTAGAATAAAGAATCCATGCCACGCTTGATTCGTTGGGTACTGCTACTGCAAGAATTTGATCTAGAAATTCGTGACCGTAAGGGCACAGAGAACCAAGTCGCGGATCATCTGTCGCAACTTGAATGAGATGAAAATGCAGTGGAATCAGAGGATATTATGGAAACCTTTCCAGACGAGCAGCTACTTTCCATGAGCATGGAAGAAGTGACATGGTATGCAGACCTTGCAAACTACCTGGCAAGTGGTATTGAGCCCTATGAACTCTCATCTGTCCAAAAGAAAAAGTTTTATCGTGATTGCCGCAATTATTACTGGGATGAACCTTACCTGTTCAGAATTTGTATTGACAATATGATTCGGAGGTGCGTCCTCGAGATAGAATAATTTTCTATTTTGCAGGCTTGTCACGCATCAACATATGGATGGTATTTTGGAGGAGTCCGAACAGCGGCCAAAGTTCTAGCGGTCAAATTCTACTGGACAACTGTGTTCAAAGATGCACACCAATGGGTGAAGGGCTGTGATGAGTGTCAAAGGACGGGGAACATATCATGTCGTCATGAGATGCTCATGAACCCGATGCAAGAGGTGGAGGTGTTTGATGTTTGGGGGATTGACTTCATGGGCCCTTTTGTCAGCTCCTACGGCAATAAGTACATACTTGTTGCTGTAGACATCTAAATAGAACCTACATCACTTCCCACCAATGATGCAAGGGTGGTAGTGGGGTTCTTGAAGAAAAACATATTCACCCGTTTTGGGATCCGAAGGGCCATCATCAGTGACGGAGGCACTCACTTCTGCAATTGTGCCTTCGAAAAGTTGTTAGCTAAGTACGATGTGTGCCACAAGGTGGGAACCCATTATCACCCTCAGACGAGTGGGCAGGTTGAGGTGTCAAATCGAGAAATCAATAGTGTGCTGACTAAAACGGTGAACGCCACAAGAACTGATTGGGCGAAAAAGCTTGATGACGCACTCTGGGCCTACAGAACTGCATTCAAAATGCCAATTGGTATGTCGCCATACAAGTTGGTGTTATGAAAGGCCTGCCACCTTCCGGTAGAACTAGAACATCGAGCTTGGTGGGCACTGAAACAGTTAAATATGTATCTTGATGATGTAGGCACAAGTCGAGCCACTGAACTGCATGAGTTAGATGAATTCAGGTACCTTGCATTTGAAAGCATGAGGCTGTATAAAGAAAGAATGAAGAGGTTACACGATAAGAACATCGTGGACCGAAACTTCAAACTCGGAGATATGGTTCTGCTCTATAACTCAAGATTGAGACTATTTCCGGGTAAACACAAGTCCCGATGGTCTGGACCATTTCGTGTGGTCGAAGTGTTTCCCTCAGGTGCTGTAGAGATTGCTTCTGAAAAAGGTTCCCACACCTTCAAAGTTAATGTGCAGAGTTTGAAACCGTATGTGGGTATGGACGAGAACAAGGAAGTGTTTGTGATGCATCTTATTGAACCTCAGAGGTCGAGCGAGCCTTAAATGCACTCATTCTGCATCGTGCCACGATGTTAAATCAGGCGCTTTATGGGAGGCAACCCAATGTGTAATGTTTATAGTGTAGGGGATGAGTAGTTGAATTGTTGTAAGTGCTAACATATGCAGGTGTGCGCGGGCGAGGGTAGACTTAAGCCACCCCAAGGAAAAAGTTAGAAAAGCGAAGTGTTGTGAGGCCTGGACTAGCGCGACCGCGCTACTGAGCGTGCTAGTGGTTGCGCTAATGGCCTAGTGCACTGCCTCGTTTTGACACCACTAGCGCGGGCGCGCTAGTGGCCTTCTGTTCTGCCTCGTTCAATTCCACTAGCGCGGTCGCGCTATAGGTGCGCTAATGACTGCGCTAGTCCCGTCGCGACCAAGTAAGTTTTCTTTTGTTTTATTTTTTATTTTTTACTTTACCCCCCCCCCCCCTTCTCCTAAAACCCTCCGTCTTCTTCTAATACTATTCTTCTTCCAAGAACAACTCTTCTCCTCCATACTCAAGTGCTCCCACACTCCAATTCGTCTTTTCACTCCAACCATAACCCAACTCTCCATCTCTCTTTCTCTTAACTCCACAGGTATGTATTTTCTTTACTAATATTTTTTAGTTTGTATTTTTGTAGTTTTTCTTTTTCCATTGTTGCAAGTAGTAGTTTTTCTTCTTGTTTAGTAGAAATAATTGGTAGTGTATGATTAGTACTGGTGGGAGATGGTATTTGGGGGTGTTGGATGTCTTGATTTAGTTGGGTGATGTTTGGAAAATTGTGGTGGAAGTTGGGGCTTCAACTTGTTTAAATGGGGGCTCCGGTGAACAATGCCCTCTATGTGTTTGTGTAAATGCCCCACTAAATGGCAGTTATTGTGACCAATTGTAAGGTGAAGTTTGAGTAACCACAGTTGGGTCACCTCGTTGGTGCTGAGCTAATGGTGTTTTTTTTTGTAGGTACAATGTCTCTCCGAAAGCGTCAAGCCACCGGCTCCTCCTCGGGCAGACAAGTAGGGTCCTCAAGGCCACGGAGGTCCACTAACACTCAGCCCTTCAACAATAATAAATTTGTATCAGCTAAGGCCCGGGACAGGTTTGCGGAAAAGGAATCGAAGTCGGCAATACCGGAACGTGGCATGGATGTAAACTCCCTCCGGCAGAACTGTCCTCGGATGTATGAGGAGTTGATGAGGCGCCGCTTGGATGTATTCTTTGAGGAGCCCGATGAGGCCAGTGCAATGATAGTAAGGGAATTTTATGCCAATTGTCCAAAGCACAAGAACCATGTTGTCACAGTGCGGAGCAAGCAGGTGAACGCCTCGGTGGAGGCCATTAGGAGGATTTACAGGCTGCCACCCCCCGTTGATTTGTACGAGTACGGCTATGAGGCACATGGTCGGCGTTATGCTCAGTGGGATAGGTTCCTCCCAACCATTTGTGCACCGGGCGCAAAGATGAAGTGGTACAAGTACGGGAACAAGTTCCACTCTTCAGCCCTCAATTTTGAAGAAAAATGTTGGCTCTACCTGATTAATAATCGACTAATCCCATCCCACAACACCTCGGAGGCTAACATTCCTCGTGGGTGTTTGATTTGGTGCTTCATGATGGGTTGCGACTTTGACGTGGCCCGGCTCACGCACGAGGAGATGTTCGTCCGCTGTAAAATTCAGAGGTATGGCTTCTTCTTCCCATCTCTTATCACTAGATTGTGCCTTGCAGCTGGGGTGCCGGGAGACTTCGCAGTGGATGGCAAAGTGCCAATGGAGTACACCTTCCGAGCTGATAGGGTCACCACGGTAAAGAATGCGATGATAGTTGTTGATGAGTAGTAGGAGCATGAGTCTGATGAGGATGATGACGATGAGAAGGTTGAAATGAAGGAGGATGAGCAACCCATCCAGGAGCAGGTTGCTGATGTGGAGGGCGCGTCGGAGTTATAGGCTAGACCACCTATAGTAGGACATGGTGGGACCGCGCACTTCGGTCACAGACCTGGGAGCGCGTGTTGATGTCGTAGCTACCCAACAGAAGAAATCTGAAAAGAAATCATGGGTTGGCTCCAAGCCCTGGGTCACGCTTGTCATCTGGACCTAGGGACAGTCTCCGACTAGGATTAAGCATTCAGGGAAGTTCCCGTACCTCTCTTTGTTTGTCTTTATTGCCATGAGGACATGTCCTCGTATTAAGTGTGGGGTAGGGGAAGGATTCCCTGTACATGTATATAATTGGTAGTTTTTTTCGTTATTTTTCTTGTGATCTTGTACAATTGTTAGCATTTTCATTATTTTTGTTTGAGTTTGTTTTTGCTTTTGTGATGGTGATTGTAAATAGTAGTGTAATTAATTAAGTCGTCGTGGCCCGACGACAGATCCCTCTCGACGGGTTTCTTGAGGGTCCAAGTCGACCAAAAAAAAAACATATATGGTGGACTCTTCCTGATGATGGATCTCTTAGGCAGTTTTCTTGAGAGAAGTTAGTCTAAAGAAAACACCAAAAAGTTTTTTTTAGGTAGTGTAGTACCTCCCCCTTGGTTTTTATTTTGACCACGGTTCTTTTCCAAGGGTTTAGCTTGAACCGGGTATAGTTAGTTTTTTTGTTATTTTTAGTTGTAGGTGTTTTTGGGAGATAAGATGAAATAAGAGAAGCATTCCTTAGCGTTGTTACACCCGAACACAAAAGACCCTAGAGTGTGACGCTTAGGCTCAGTTGTGGATTCTTGCAGAGTGCCTTAAACTTGTATGTTGTAATTGACCTGAATGCTCGGTGAGAGTGTCTTGATAAACCAATCTGAAATAAGTCATGTGCCATATGTGTGTAAGGTGTATTGCATTGTATTCTGTGTCCACATTCGATGCCTAGAACTTGCCATGTGTGTGTGCAAAGCGAAATAGTAGTTCGTTCAGTTTTAGAAGTGATATAGGCATTTCTTTGTTAAGCCAGATATAAAGTATACCCACCTGATTGTAATCTGTCATAGTTAACCCCTTTGAGCTTACAAGCCTGTTTCTTTGGCAACCACATTACAAACCTGACCCAATTTTTTGAATGACTCGTCTGTTTGAACCCTTTACCTCCCACGAGTACTTGAATTGTTAGAGAATATGTAAAAGTCAAAGTGTGGGGTGATGGTTTGGTTTTCGAGTGGAATCAAAGAAATAGAAAGAAAGGTTCAAAGTTTTTAAAAAAATGAAAGAATAAACACCACTTAGAAAAAGAAAAAAAAAGAGAAGAAGGACAATGAATAAATGCAGTCCTTGATGAGTGGTGACTTGATAAAATTGCACCTAAGGGAGTTTTGGGATAATCTAAAGAGAAGTGTGGTGGAAAGTCTTGCCAGGCATAAGAATGGTCTGAAAGTTAAAGTAATTGTATTAAAAGTACTTAGGGAGGTTAGTCACTATATCTAAATATATCCTACCCGTCCCCTAGCCTACATTACAACCAAATGAAGACCTAATTGATCTTAGACTAAGTGGGCTTGATTAGTAGAGTTTTACACTACGGGCAAGCCTATGGTGCATCTTTGTGGCATATGAATGTTCTTTCCAAGAGTGAGTGAATTCTTTATATTTTGAGTTCCTACTTGTTCTTAATATTATTCTTGTGGAACTACTCTCGTGTGTGTAATGTGAGGGCACTTGATTCATGACGGAAAGGTAAGTCTTGACCTCTATGTAGAGTACTTTGAGGAAGCAAGAATACTGCATGACATGCGAGAGTCGACTCTTGAGGCATAGGTGTTACATTTCTAGGTACAACTCTTGTAATATGTTCGTGGTGTGACACATTAGGGAAATGATTGATGAAAGGACCTTTGTAGTGGTGGATTGCTCGAGGACTAGCAATGATTTAAGTGTGGGGTGTTGGTAATAGGCTAAATTCACGTAGTTTAGCGCATATTTATACTCCTACTTGATGATGCTTCACTGTCTTAGGAATGTTAAATAATGTTAAAAATGCTCTAATTGTGAATTTTATGTTTCGCAGAAGCAAGGTGTGCATATGAGGACCTAGGATGGTGTTTTGAGTCAAATTGAAGAAGAAAGGCCCTTGGATTTTTTAGCGTGTGAAAAGAAGGAGGAACATGGTTGAGGCAGATTACTAGTCCACTAGCACGGCCATAGCGCGGCCGCGCTAATCCAGGTGCCAGGGACAAAATGAAAACCCATTAGCGCGGTCTTAGCGTGCCCACTAACGCGACCGCTAGCCCAGCGATTCCAAGCAGAATGTTTATCCATTAGCGCGTCGACTAGCGCGGGCGCGCTAGTCCAGTTCGCACGAGTTATTTTCAGGGGTAAAATTGAAAGCTTGGGACAATTCCACTTAACCTATATAAGGTTCAACTCGCCCAAAAGAGAGGATAATCAAGGTTTAGAGTCTTGTTTAAGAAAAGCAAAGGCAAGAGGCAAGGAGGACAATTCGACATCAAATCTCATCTCTCTTCCTTGTATTTTTGTCATTGTTGATGAATTCTTCTATTGTTATTTTCAGTACAATTATGAGTAACTAACTTATTTAGTCTAAAGTTTTGGTGAACCATGTTGAAGATGAACATCTTGTTATATTAAAATAGTTTGCTTGGTTTTAATCTCTATTTGTTCAACTAAGTTCATATTGTAGTTGATTGAAGGGTCCTCAATTAGTTGTGCCTATTTAGTGTGTATCTACTCGGGAGAGAGTGCATATTTAGGAAGATGTTGAACAACACCACTCCCAAAGTATAGGAGGTATCCATAACCGAGGGTTTAAAGGTTGGATTAGGGATAACGATACCTTGGGTAAATTGTGAGCTATAATAAAAGCTAGCTAGCGTAACTCGGGAGAGTGCGTTTAGTAAATTGTCGCAATTACTCGAGAGAGATTTACGGTAACAATAGTGCTTATGATTGATAGAGACGGTTAGGCCAAACTATATGAAATATACAAGAAGTGATTCCATCAGCAGGGGAAACCATAACCTTAGATCCTTCTCACATTTGTTTACAACCTAGCAACAATTATCTTCTAGTTTAATTATTTTCATTCAGTCTTAGTTCGTAAAAACACCAACAACTGTTATTCATAATCTCTGGGAGGTTGATTACGAAGAATCGAGTGAGTCTAACAACAATAATTGATAGGTTAATTCCTTGTGGGATTTGACTCTGAGCATAATATTCAGATTATATTTGCAACGTCCGTTTAATCCTTTTTATAAGACATAATTGGGCGTGATCAAAATTCACAAGCAAATGATTCAAAAACATACATTTCAAAAGGTTAAATGCACTTGGCCGCATATCGGAAAGACCAAAATAATTTTTTTTGGGGGGTATTTGAGGACTAAAAGTGCAAATGTCAAGTATTTTCTTTTTGAAAGCAAAATGTTAGAGGATTCATTACAAATTTACAATTAACGCCGTGCATATTCCGCTGCAAGTGGAACCCAACCCATTCACCAAAAAGGCAAAAACATATTTTAAAAATAGGAAAAAGAAAATCGTAAACAAAAAAGTCAAAATAGTCTCTTTACCATGAGAATTCTGAAGTTATCATTGTCAAGAGTGGGCGTGACGACGACGACAATAAAGCTCGACAAACATTGCCGGAAAGTAGGCTGATTCCTTCCTCAAAAAGTCATTCAGCCTCTGTAAATTCTCTCACCTCACCAATCATTTCAGTTCCACCAATAAACGGTAACATCGTTTCTGCCTTTCACATAAGTATTACATACGCATGTATTGATGATCCTGATATTTTTTTCTCCCTAATTGAACTGTTCCTAATGGGTTCTTGATTGTTAAACTTAATTAACTCGAATGGGCATTTAATCAGCGGTGTTTCTGGTGTTTAAACTCAATTATTTAGCATTCTACTCTTCATTTCTCTCTTTGCTGTTGTAATTTAAGAATTAAATGCTCTTAATTTCGTGGTTCTCTTGTAGTATATGTTGATGGTACGAGGCACAGGCTCTGGTGTGGACTTGGAATTACAGGTTGTTTGATATAGTTGTTGCTGCTTTGACTGCCATTTAGCATGTTTTGTAGCCCAATTTTATACTTCTGGAAGGGAAAATTAGCACTTAAATCCCAGCGTACGCAAAAAAACATAGGTGATTTCTTCCTTTCTGCTTATGCCTTGATGGCAGAGTTATCCGGTACCTGTGCTAGTGGGAGTTAGTAGTGGTAGAGGTGTGTGCAAGCAGGGGCGTATGTAGCACATAGGTAACGGCCTTAACTGAACCCATAACTTTGGGTGCAGAGCATAAATTTATGTGTAAAAATCTACTAAAATTGCAACAAATAGTAGATTTGAGCCCATAGCTTTAAAAATATAATGAGTTCAATACTAAAAATCTTAAAAGCTGAACTCATAGAGTTTAAAGTCTGGATCCTCTTCTGTGTGCAAGCAAGTCTGGACACCACGGTCGGCAAAAGAAGAAGAAAATTAGCAATTAGCTTATCTCTGGAAGCAAGCTGTACATTAACTTCAATGTATTAGCTGATTGACCTACACATATTCCTATCACTTAATTTCAGTTATGTTTAGGATGTCTAAAGGTGTTATTCTTTATTTTTCTCTAAGTTGTACTTGAAGATTTTGTTGTTCTTGATAGTGGGTTGGTTGCTATTGCACCTGCTACTTTCTAGCTGCAGACTATGTTGTCAAAGGCTCATTTAAGGCGTGCTTAAGCCCCGAAGCTCAAGAAAGCTTAGGGAGGGCACTTCGCCTTGGCTAAGGTGCACATTAGTGTAGGCAAAGCACTAAGGCATGCACCTTATTGCGCATGCGTTCTAATCTTGAATGGAGCGGCACTAAACATTAAATGTAATTGACAAAAAGATATATTAATTGTTAAGGAAACATTATAAATCAATTTGTTACTTTTTTCTTGCAGTACATATATATTTTTATTTTTTTCTTTATTGCGCCTTTTTACTAAAGCCCACACTTTAACTGTGCGTCGCGCTTAAAGCCCCAATAGACCGGGAGCGCTTTTAAAGCTTTACACATTTGACAACACTTTACTTGCTAACTTGCTGCTGCTGGTTTATGGGTTTCTTCTTTTATCCTTTTATCTCTTGTGGTTGAATTCTCTGCTTGCCTCTAGCGGGCTCCAGGATCATTAAGAAGCTAGTAAAGATGCGTCCATTCTTCAAGATCAAATAAGTGCTAGAATGTTTCTTGGTCAATAGTTGTATAGGCAAATTAGACTTGCCGCGCTGATCGTTTCTCCTCTCCATCTCCTGTCTATTCTTGTTGATTGTTTCTTCAATATGAATAAAGTGCTAGATTGTTTCTCGGTCGAAAGTTATATGGGAGATTTAAGTCTTTTTATTCTAATTTCTTTCTCCTTTATCTTCTTTCGGGTGCTTTGTTGATTGTTTCATTGTGGAGAGTTGGGAAGGAGTTGTGGTTTTAAGTACTTTTGTAGAGAACCACAAATGACATGTTTGGTGAAATAAATGCCAAGTTCCAGTCTTGAATGTACCTCTAGTTTCTTTACACCTTCTTAACTAAAGGTGGATGGTGGTGCATATGTTTTGGAAAAATATAAGGTATTTAGGTTTTTGGATTTACTTAAACATGGTTCCTCGCTATTTATTTTGCCATGCTTTTCTTTTTCCCGGTTATTGTTGTGGCAAAGCATATCAAGTGATGGTAAGGAAGGTGCATGTCATATGATGGAGTCTTCTTGCAGTTCCATTGCAGTGTTTTTTGATTGGTCAAATCATTGTCAATGGGCAGAAAAAGGGGGCAGAAAGTTGCTTCTTTTTTTTATTTTTCTTTTTAGGGGGAGGGGCGTTGTTGACATGGACGTTCTTTATTCATCGTATGTGTACTTATCTTTCTGATGTTCTTCAGGGAATGGCTTCTTCTGGGGACTCGTGGATCAGGGAATATAATGAAGCAGTAAAACTCGCAGATGACACCAGTAACATGATATCTGAAAGAAGTTCATTGCCCGCAACAGGCCCAGAAGCACAGCGTCATTCATCTTCAATTAGGAGGAAGATCACAATATTAGGAACTAGGCTTGATAGCTTACAGTCTATTGACTCTAAGCTTCCAGGAAAGCAACGTTTGTGAGTTTTCTTAATCTGGGTCTTCTATTACATAATGTTGTTTGAATGTATAAAATTCTTGTAGTTTGGCAACGTGTTCATATGACTCTCTTCTTGTGCTGTTAGCAAACTTTGTAGCTGTTCCAAAAACAGCTAGTGGATAGTTGTATTGATCTGCATTGAGTATATCTTTATGTCATGTTGGTGAATAATTATATTAGTTAAAATGTGTTTCTGGTCGTAATTTCTTTTGAAATCATATTTTGGCTTCATATCCAGGGCGACCCATACCTAATCCACTTAAATATTGGGCAATCAAATTTTCCACGTGAAAAAAGAAAATCTTGGGCTATCAAATATATCCTTGGTTCCTTTTTACACTTCTAAATGAAGCGAGTGAAACTTGATCTGTTACAGCAAATTGACCTCACTTATCATGAACTATGCATGCTCATTCTGCAACCACTGAATTATGCAAAGTCAAAGATTTTCTTCCTTTCCGTTGAACACGTAAAGCACCATAACACATGCAATTTGAAAAGGGGAGGGTGTACAAAGGAAATGGATAACAAATACAAGTCATCCCTTGTTTTATCCCCAAGTTGTTGGTGAATTATCCATTTGGAGGATTATAGAAGAGAGCATTTCAAATAACCGAGGCTCAACGAGGTCCAGAGTTTTAGTTCTGTTAGTTTGCAGAACTTTACTTTTGTACTTGAAATAGTACCCTTTCGTTTATGAATATCTTGAGTGGGATGGGGGCCGAGCATTACAAGAATTCGTAGCAGTTGTCTGTCCGTATATCTCTTTGATCAAGTTGGCCTAATAGCGATTACTATTTATATGTTGCTTCTGTACATATTTGTTAAGCCTTCTTCGCCTTTGTGTGCAGGACAGAGAAAGAGATGAATCGTCGGAAGGATATGCTTTCAAATTTAAAATCAAAAGCAACCCAAATGACCTCCACATTGAATATGTCAAACTTTGCCAATAGGGATAGCTTGCTTGGACCAGAAACGAAGGCAGCAGATGCTATGAGCAGAACTACAGGCCTTGACAATTATGGTGTTGTTGGTCTTCAAAGGCAAATTATGAAGGGCAAGTTGTTATATACTTTGAAAACTTCTCTTGCTATTGGCTTTTCTTTTTCATTTATATGTTATTTGTTGGCTTTACTATTGATGCAGAACAAGATGAGGGGCTTGAGAAATTAGAGGAGACTGTGATAAGCACCAAACATATAGCATTGGCTGTTAATGAGGAGCTCAGCTTGCAAACAAGACTCATTGTATGAGTTATATTTTGCTGCTTCCTACTGAACTACCTCTACAGCCTATTTTCCCTGCGAAATATGGCTTTTCTACTATTGAAGTTGGATATTGACTTCATCGTGCTTTCATTGTCTGACTCAATGCAGGATGATCTGGATGAACATGTTGATGTTACTGACTCAAGACTTCAGGTGACAATTTTGCTTCTTTTGAAACAACTCATGCAAACCTGATATTGTTGGTTGTTAATTTTGGTACAACTTTCCTGATATTGCACTTCATAACTTTACTAATTTACCAACGTCATCCAGCTTCCATGAAAATATTCTAGGCTGGTCCATCGTTTGGGATAATTAATCATGACACGTTTAGTTGGAGAAAAGAAAAGAAATCTATTCCATGTTGAGTTCGTATATGATACATTTTGAATAATTGTAAATTAAATTATTACACCCCCACAGCATCCTTTTAATTCGTTTTTTGAAGAATTGTGAGATGCAAGTAAGTTTGAGTGTAGAAGTCAATACCATTTTGGGTCCTTCCAGCTGTACATGCACCAAAGAGAAATGGGAAAAGAGGGGCATGTGAGAATCCTGGAGTACACACATGGATGAAGGACAAACTAACTCTTTTTACTAAACATAGTGTTCTGCACCATGGATTCTCATACACATATAGTGGAGTTTGTAGAATTTTGGAGCTGATACCTGTCCACTATGAAATACACTACTTCTACGCATGATCTATTTCTTTGCATGTGCAAATATAGCTATATAGTCTCAAGAAATATGTGCATGATTGATAAAGAAAGGGGGAATGCCACCATCTTTGGAAATTAGGGAAGTTTGCAAATTATAAAGTTACTCGAATCCACAATCTCATCCAGAAGTTGTAGATCCATCCACATATGATATTAAAGCACGTTCTCTAGGAGCTATGGGCGGCAAAGAAAACAAAGAGAACACAAGAAAAGAAAATGTCCGATTATTTTGTTACTTATGAACTTGCAATCAGAGGGAAAAATATGTTAATCGTAATACTCGTAGTCCAAGAACTTCCAACTCTGCTCTGAGGAGAATGAAGAGTTTGACCTGGAAACTTTTGGGTATGCTGCTGCTGCTTTGACCTCGTGGACTTGCACTAAAAAGTTTTTCTTTGTATTTCTCTCAAGTTTTCTTGGCCTTCTGGATTGATTGCTTGAGTGTGTCTTTGTTGGATGGGACAATATAAGAGATCTCGGTGCATGTTAACAGAGCAGTTATATCCTATGAATGTTGGTAATATGGATGAGAGATTTCAGTTTTCTGCTTTCTTGCGCACCTGTGTGAGTTGCAGGAAATTGATAGTGTCTGGAGCGAGGCAGTTCTTTCCTTATTTTTTTTCCTTCTAAATACTGTCTTGTTGATAATTCTCTGTTCACATTTAACTTACTGTTTCCTCTTGTTTTTTCCTGATAATTAAACAGCGAGTCGGGAGGAAGCTTGCAATTTTGAACAAACGCACAAAGGGTGGTTGCTCTTGCATGTGCATGCTTTTATCTGTGATTGGGATTGTACTACTTGTTGCAGTTATATATATGTTGCTCAATTATTTGTAAATGGGTGGAAGAAAAGGTAAACTGTAAATGCAAAAGAACTATGTATATTGAGTGTGCCTTGGAAGAACTAAAGGCTTCCCTCTACTTCTTTTTCCATTTATTGCTTGGGTGATTTGATATGTTCCATGATATTGATCATTGACTTTTGTGTATTGAAGACAGATTCTAAGCTCATGTTCCACTTGGCATGTTTTCGAACTTGAAAATTTGTTAAAAGCTTGTTTGCCCCGTTTTTCTAAAGGACGTCTTTAATTATGCAGCAATATGTTTCCTCTTTGTGAGGAGCAAATGTTAATATTTCAATCACATGAATCATAATAAAATTTGTGTCCAGATTGCTTGACTCCTGGATTGAATGTAAAGAGTCTTAAAACTTTGCAGTTATGTGTCCAGATTTGGCTAAAAAATGACCATTTCGGATTTTAATTGCGACCACATGAAGACTAAACCCATTCCTCAAATATGATACTAATCACAAAATGTCACTCGAGTTTGAACTCGATGGATTTTTGGAGTCGAAGAACCACTTGAGTTTTAAAAATTGAAAAGTTAAGCACATGCTTCTGGAAGTGAATCGCACAATATCAAACATCCATATATATATATATATAACAGTAAAACTCAAATTGCAATTAAAATAACTATTTTAGCATCTAATAGACAGTGATATTGATTTAATCGAATTTCTTGAAGTTGTGATTTAAAGGAGCGACCTATTCTTTCTGGCATCACTTGTGCACCATTGTATGAAGCGGAAAGTTCCGTAATTCGCATCGCTTTGAGCAACGAATAGATGAAAAGATATTTAATTGGCGACTAAAAAAATTATCAAAGCAAATCGAACAGTGGTCTGCTGAAATTTTTGAGTATAAAGATTGATAATAATGTTTAATAGTCTGTTGAAGCAAGTGAGATGAACTTAAAAGTTAAGATTGTTATAAAAAGACTTCCATTCATAAGCGAGTGAAGCCATTTCCCTCTTTTTGATAGAAAAGGTTTTCCTCGAACAACATCATACACCAGAATTATGACTTTCTCCTGAAAAATGACTCCCCTCGTACCAAAAACATCATCATATAAGGATTCACTTCAGACACATACTATGTCCAGAATGGTTTTGAACTTTCAGTTGTGAATTCTAAGGACGACATCTGCCAATAGGAACGGTATTTCTAGCCCAAACTTGATAAAAAGCTGAGGTAATCCTGTGACAGAATGGCCTTTATCTAGGTGGACTATCGATAGAGTAAGCTGGATATGCTATTCCATTTGTCTTTTTAATTGTCTTGACATTTGAATCAGACTAAAGAATCCAAATTGAAGAGATAAAGGGCAGTCAAGCCAACTCCTGTTCATCTGCATTGGGAAGTGGGAGGAATATGGTATATCAGCTTGTCGCGTTGATTAAACTTTAGCGAGATTTTAGTCCATGTGGTAGTGGTAGGGGTGTAATGTGGCCCGGGCCCGAGCTTAAACGGGCTTCGTGGGCCGGTCCTAAGTGGCCTCGGGCTTCATGGTCTCGGGCTTCGTGTGCCTTTTGTAGGAACTAGCTCGGGACCGGGACCGGGACCACAAGCTAATAGTCCCGGGCTTCGTGTGCTTTTTGTAGGAACCAACCTGAGACCGGGACCACGAACTAATGGTCCCGGGCCTATGTGGGCCCAACAGATACTTTCTATTTTTTTTTTTAAAATTATCTAAGATAATTCCTTGTAAATTATATGTGACTTAAATTTGTTAATTCAAATTTAAACACAAAAATATTGTAAAGAGATATTCAAAGCAATGCATTATAATTTTATTATAACATTAACAAAACATGACAACATCTTTCTTAGTCTTACTCCCCCCTCCCCACATGGAATGAGAACAACAAGGTGCTAATACCACCATTGAGAAGAAAAAGAAACTAATCAAGATGTGACAAAATACAAGTTACACATTAATTTACATGGTATCTCTTACAAATTTCATAAATCCTTCAAGGTCCGGAGGAATTTCTGTTGGTGGTGACGGAAAAGAAGCTTGGTCATCACCGCTTCCGGACAAAGCAACATCCTCCATATGTTCAACTAGCATTTCTTCGTAAGCTTCGTCTACTCTGGTTGTGATTCAGCAAGTCTAAAATTTCTTCGTTCCGAACGGGTTCAATCTCTGAAAAGTACTGAATTTTCCAAGCTCTCCCTCATAGACGCTCTGTAATCACCGTGTTGAAGTCTTGCTTGACTGCCGCTCTCCGATGCCACTGTTGAAGCTCGAATAGTTAAAATGTCTCAGGCCATCCTTGAAAGAATCGCAAAGTGTTTTTCTTTGTCCTTCCACCATTCCAAAATATTAAAGGAGCTATGGGGATTCACTTTCTCAATTCCCTGTGACAAATAATCTTCAAGCTCATTAGTTGTGAAAAATCACTAGTACTAGAACCTTGAGAACCCCTGAACCCCGCCCAAGCACTAAGTGTTCTTACTTCCCGCAGTTTTGTTAGATGATTGAGAACTAGAAGAAGGAGTTGGAACCTTTGGTCTAGCATGATCTAATGCAATTTGATGAGCACTATAAATAGTTTAAGCATTTATTTTAATTGAGGCTATTGCTTTCGGAAGTTTAGACAACTCCTCATTTTCAAGTGCTAAACCATTATAAACAGTTTCATACCAAAATTGAGGACCTCTGAATTTCATAGTAGGATTTAACAAGGCAGCAACACCATAAATATGGGGAATACGGAAAAATATTTTTTAAACTTTTTTCTCATAGAATCAATAGCAAGTTGATAAATTATCCCCACCATCTGAAAAATGACTAAACAAATTTGCAAGCTCTGCAATATAAACTAAACAGTTAGAAATAGTAAGATAATATTGCCTAGAAAATTCATTTGTAGCAATATGCAATTATTCTAAAAAATCTACAAGCATTTTAACATTAGCCAAATCCGCATTTGTAAGGTGCTCATCATCATCACTTACATGAGCATTAAACGTTGAGTTTATGGGGTTTTTATATTCATATGCAACAACTAAACTTTCATATATGCAATTCCATCTAGTTGGACAAGGTTTAGGAACCTTTCTTTCTCTTAGGCCAAATTCATCGCATCTTTTAAAATATTCTCTAAGTCTATTTCTACAGTTTGAATAAAAAAGCCAGTTAAGAGCCATTTTAACCTTTTCAATTTCAACGTTTAAAATTCTCATACCATCACCCACAATTAAATGGTAAATATGACAAATACATCTAACATGAAAAATATTACTAAATGCAGGACTTAGTGGAGTGGTAAGCAAGGCTACAACATTTGTGTTACTAGTAGCATTATCCATTGAAACTGACATTATTTTATCACTAATGCAAAAATATCTACAAATATCCGTAACTGTGCTAGAAATAAACTGCCCTGTGTGACGTGCATTAATTATTCTATAAGCAATAATGCGCTTTTGCATTATCCAATCTTTATCCATCCAATGACTGGTAACAATAAGGTAATCATAGTCATTACCGCTTCTACCAATATCAGTTGTAATAGCAACACGATAATTTATATGAGTAAATAAATATCGCAAATATTGTTCATATTCATGTTTATATTTATAAATCGCTCTTTACGGTTGTGCGAGGAAAACATTTATAAGTAGGATTAAATACTTTTCTAATATAATGCACAAAGTGAGGGTTAGAAGGAAAACTATAGGGTAAGCACATAACGGTAATCATTTTTGCCAATTCTTCCCGATCCTTTTTTGGATCATAATATAAAATACCACCGGTAACAGTGTTAATTCCCGATTGAAATTGATTTGACCTGGTACTAAGGCCAGCCTGACTAGGTACACTTGTCCCTCGACCAAAGCTTTCATACGAAGATATTCAAATTTATCTTGAGGGTGTATCAATATGTGTCTAGACAAACTTCCCGTCCCCCCGACCTCCAACATATTTAAAAACTAACTCTTTGACACAAGTTGTACACTTAGACTTATTTTTTCTCTTAGTTGAATAAAAAATGGCCAAATAACAGATGTTTCGCTCCGTTTAGAAGGTTGTCTAGAAAAAGTAGGGGTAGTTATAGGAGGGTCAGACGGGGCATCATTTCGATTATTATTTGGGTTAACTTCAGGAACATGACTAGTGGGTGTATCATCATCCGGTTGCGTTTCATCAAAATCTATTTCTTCATCATCATTTTCATCAATAGTTGGATTACCATAAAGAGCATTCATATATTCATGGTTTAATTGTTCACCTGGTGCAATATCATGGTAAAATTGGCTCTCGGTAAATAGTAATAAACTTTTATCGCTATCAAGAATAGCAGGTGTAGGACGGGTAACATATTTGGGTCGGGGAGCCGGGGGAAGTGGAGGAGGAACAACTTGGCCACTAGATTCACCACTCTTGAATTTTACCTTATATTTACCAAACATTTTTTTAAAGGAATATGCCATCTTAATTATAATTATACAAATTAAATAAAACAAACAACACTATAATATCAAAACTTAAGAGTTGGAACGAGTTTACCAAATTGATGAACAACTTGTTGAAATTTAATTATCGTTGAAGACTTGAATACTTCAATTCACCAACTTCACAAATTTTCACTAATTGCAACAATAAAGTAAGCAATTATAGAATACTATTAAAGAGAGACTGATGATTTTGTGAGAAAAAAGAAAGAATGAGGGAGTATTTTATAGTTAAAAATAGGGAAAAAGTACAATTATAAAAAGTTTGGGGTTAAAATAAAGTTGGGGTGTGTGTGTGTGTGTGTGTGTGTGTGTTAAATGACTATTTTATAAATAGCCAATGGCTATTCTGGCAGAATAACGACTGTATTTTAAATGCCCTAACAGATATATTTTGGCAGATTTTCTTTCAAATATTAGCCGTTGAGCCCGTTTAGGCCCACTTGAACCGGCCCGCTTCCCAGCCGGTTCCGGTCTCGCAGGCCTCGCCTAAAGGACCGGCCCACTACCCAGCCCACCTTCCTACGGTCCTGGTCCTATACGGTTAGGCCCGTTTAGGCCCACCATCCATTTGGGCTTGCGGTCCTGGATCGGGCCCGGTCCTAACCGGCTCACATGCCACCCTTAGGTAGTGGCTAAGATCGTAAGCTTGAAAGATCTAATTTGCTGTGTGAAATTTTAGGTTTAGCTTTTGTTGTTGTTTCTGGTAATTGGAGGGCATGGCGTCTATTTAGATTAGTTTTGAAAATATTATTTTGGAGGTCTTGTGTGTTAGTAGGGGAAAATCTGTTTTGTCTGTTGTGGAAACATTGACAATTGACGTGCTCAAATTGGTGGGTTAGGACCCATTATTAATTTTAGGCGGGTTCTCTCTCTCTCTTTAATTACTCCATCCTTTCTAATTTATATTACAATCTTTTCCTTTTCGTATGTTTCAAAAGAATATATTTCTTTATTTAGAAATAATTTAACTTTAAAATTCTCCTTTTAACCATAACGAGACAATTTCCACCCATACAAATATCTACAGTTTATTTTTTATCACAAGTTTTAAAAATATTTCTTTTTTTTTCTTTCTAAAAATTTATGTCTAATCAAGCATTGTCACGTCAATTAGGACGAATGAAGTACACCACTTATGAAATATAAGAAACGAGACCCTGTCGCGCCCCCCTTTTTCCTGGCGGAAATCGGGTTTTGACATTGTGACAACTCCTTTTAAAGGAAGAGGGTTAAAAGAAGAGTCGCCACCTAATGGTTTTAAAGGTGCGTTAGGACACCTAGAGTTGCTAACTCATGAGACTAGTGTGCATTACCATAGATTGGGTAAGGGCTTGAAGTTATCCCAAGTGGAAGGTATTAGGCATCCCTCAGGATCCACAACTATGGTTCCCGGCCAAATAGTTTTCGTGAATTTGTACACTAAGCAAGTAACAAGTAATGGCTCAAATAAGAGGGGATTTCAAATAAGCATTGGAGTTATTAAATTTTGACAGAACTAATAAAACATTTGAGAGAAAGACGTCCTAGGTTTGAAACAATATGGATCACATCAGTGCAATACCCGGTATGTCACTCCTCAAAGAGGGGCTACACGTGGTATTAGCGCACCGGTCATCATATCCATATTCTACCCTTTCCCACCCCGTGAAGGTATTTTAAAACGTGTGTGGGTCACGAATTCTATTGCGTGCTATTACCCGTCCCATCCTATCAGTCCCGGAGGAGGCTAGGACTACTATCCTAAAAGGGAAATACTAGACTGAACCCCTAGGTTTAAAGGACAAAATTCTAAATGACAAGCAAAGACAGTTAGGACTACAAATATGGGAAAAACACATAAAAGCAAATATGAGGCTCAAATATTCCTCCACAAGTTATGCACATATCAGCACGACTCAAACACAAATAAGGTCTTTTAACTTCAGATCCAAATGCATGATATCTAGGCGAGAATACAATAGCGGGGCAGTTTATTTACTGATTTTTAGAGAAGGATTTTTTCCAGTTCCTGATCACTGATTTTTACCTATTACTAGCCAAACAGTACACATAAAGGGATATGCTTCCAATTTTAACAAGTTTAAAAGAAACCTAAGGCTTAATGACTTAAAGCAGAACGTAGTAGTTTCACAGAAAATCCAATTCTTTGTTAGATTGCTGAACCTAATACATGATTTTCCTAGGCGTTCGTAGTAGTGTATGCAATGATGCAAAGTTTATTTTTTAACACATGATTTTGTCATAAGTAACATGCTGAAAATAATATCCTAAGGGACATGATTTCTAAATGCAAGATTAAAAGGGGTTAGTATTATTATTTAGCCTAGCAAAACAGCATTTCTAGGTGACGCAATTATGAGAATGCTGAAGAAGTAATATTGTAACAGCCACTTTTGTTGTTATTTATCCTGTGGACATGATCTCTAAGTGGACATAAGTATGACGAGATGCTCAAAGAAATAAACCTAGTTATCATGGTATCTAATGCATGAGTGACATGTTATCCTAAGCATGGTGACTATTGCGCATATAGGAAAACTAAACCTACAGGCATGGTTTCTACCCATACTTACACTATAGCATGCATATTCCCCACCCATTTCACTATCCAGCCCCATAATCGTTTTTATAATTAGTTATTACAGACCAGTATTGTACGAATTACATATGTAAATAAGAAAATTAAGAAGTTACATTATAGGGAGCCTACCAATAGGCCCAAGTCTCCAAGTCCTTAATGCCATATGCCATGACCTTTCATAACCCGGGTGTGTCAGAGTTCCTAAGGACCTCAGAGGATCCCAAACAGTGCTCACACCTAGGTACCCTAGCCAGGAATGAGTAAGTGCAGTGTGGGAATGCCAGCCTTGTGTGTCAAAGTTCAGTGGGTACTCAATGGTCCCCAAAGCAGTGCTCACACGAAGGGGGCTGAACTTAAGAGACTAAGAGTAGTGAGATGTGCTCGTAATTCAGGGAGTTAAAGTAAAACATGGTTGAAAATAATAGTTTGAAAAGAAGAGAGACTTTAATAAAAATCAACTTTATAGAATAAGAGGTTCAGTTGTTGAAAAACAGTTTACAATTCAAACAGACAAGCGAGCATCACATAGGGGACCCATGATGGTCCAGCAATCACAAACAAGGGTGAGGGGGTTTGAGGGACAAGTACACAACCTGTGAGGCAAACAACTTACACATAAACACATAATTAAAAGGGTTTTAAAAGGGTCCAGGGGATATGACTAAGTGGCAAATTAGAGCAACATATCAGCTAAACAACTATCATCATGACTGAACTAACATATTAGACATAGGCATGGAGATACACATAAAGAACAGAGGCTGAGTGTAGAGAGACACATTGAGCATGCAGGATAAGGTGACAGTAGACATGTAAAAAAGATTCAGAGTTCTAATTGCATGTTGAACAACAGAAACACAAGTAGAAACATATAAGAAATGCCAAGAACTGAACTATGAATAGAAACATATTGGTTTGGATGGCTGAAGCTTAAATCAGGACATACTAGTGTAATGAGGAAAGCAATAATGCAAGCAAGGACAAGAGATGCACGGTAGTTAGCCTTGGCTTACAGCCGGCTCACTCAAAGTAATAGCAAGTAGCACAGAAGAGATAGTGAAAAGAGTATGAAACTCTTATGAAAGAGAAGTGCACAGATCAGTTTTTGTGTCTATGTGTGTGTAAGAGAGTTTGAACAATGTATTGTTCATATCCGTGTTATTGAAAGACTAGAGGTATTTATAGTTTAAAACCAGTATAAGAATAAGGTAAGAAGTACTAATTTAATACAATTATGGAAAAATTGTCAATAAGAATCAATCAATGCCCGGACTCCCTTTAATTAGGGAGTCAGGATTCAAACCGATACAAGTTGTAATAAATAAGGAAAAGGATCAATTCAAGACGGATTTTACCATATTAAAGCATGTGGCATGTAATAAGGCTGAATACAGAATACTCCAAATAAGGAAAGTATATGTCAAATAGTTAAAAACATATTTAGGCACATAAATATGGTAAAATGCAATTTTAGTTCTGAAAACCAGTCAAAGAATCACGGATGGGACTGAAAATCACAGGGGATCAGTGCTAACTAAGGAAAGCATCTCACATGTAAGGAAGTAATTCAAAATCAGTAAAAGTTCTAAGGAAAATACATACGAGTTACAGCTTTGAGAAAAGATATCACAGCTCTGAGGGAAATCAATAGAATCAATAGAGAATACTATGTAAGGGTCGATACAACAAGTAATCAAGTCTGTTAAGCAATGAATAACACAAAATCAGAAAAAACCCTAGGCAAGTAGTAGAGAACAGTAGAAGATTGAAAACCCTAGGTAAAGTAAGAATTACATAAGTTCAGAGACAAACAATAACGTTGATCATAATAGAAACACAGAGATCATAAACCTTAACAGCAACAACAGGATAAAAATTGCAGAGAAGCTTAACATCTATAAGAGATAAGAGTTCGTGCATTTAAACAAATATATCAGTCACAGAGGGACTCAGAATTTGGGGAAAAACTAGGGTTTTCAGTAAAGTAAGTTAAAACGAAAGAAATGTTTTGAATAAATCGTTGAATAATAAAAAGAATCATAGAATGACATTTAAATAGAAGCAAAAAAATATCGTTTTTAAAAGGGGGTTATGAAACCCTAGTTTTGAAGTGAAAGATCGTTCAAAGTAGAAGGGTTTTTGTTCAAAGAAAACATGTAAAAGATTCGTAATATACATAGATCTAGGTCTAATTCGTAATATACATAGATCTAAGGCAGACCTAGAAGAAATCGAAGAGATATAGGAGTTAGGGTTTCGTGGAACGCAGAGAAGTAAGAAAAACCTCAAAGATGTCACCGGCTTTAGACGGAAAGGTCGCAACTTTTACTCAGACGGCCGGGGATGGACGAAAAGTGGCATGAGGGACCATGAGAGGTGAGTGAACCGCTTCAGGTTCGCTTGAGGGCTTTAGGGTGTCACTGGACCGAATGATGAGGCCCATGGTTTTCGGTAAGAGAACCAGCCGGAGAAGATGAACGGGCTTCATCGGAAGAGAGAAGTCAGGGAAGGTTCTAGAGAGAACCAGAGAGAACCATAGAAAGATAGAGAGAGAATGAGAGATGGCCAATGAGGGGTCGATTGGGGGGGGGGGTAATTGGATTTTATTAAGGTAAGGGTTGTCTGGGCCGTTGATCTACTTTGATCAACGACTCGGATTGATTAGGAGTTGGGCCGGGCATGGGGTTTGGTTTGGGCTGGGTTGGTTATGGGTTAAAGGGTCAGGTGGGGTTGGGTTAAAAAATGGCTAAGTTTTAAATAAAAATGTGGCTAAACATTAAATACCCAACTAAAAAAGATAATTAATAAAATAGCTAATAATTGTGTAAAAATAAAATTAAGACTAAATAAATGAAATTGAGGTGACTAACTAATATAAAACGATCAATTATTGATTTTAAAAACGGTATAAATGTACATTTGTGCTATAATTGCAAAAATTACTGTAATTAGCTAAATAATGCCAATATTGGCTAAGTTGTGAAATAATTAAATCCTAAGGGAATTAAATAGTATTATGAATAATATATTGAGTAAGAAAATGTCTTGAAATTATTTATAACATCATTTATGCATAATAATGGAATATAAAATATTAAATAAACAGGAAAATAATTTGATAAAAATACGAAAAATTATGGGAAAATATCAATTACTACAAAGAGTGATTTTGAAAGTATATATGCAAGTTTGAAAATAATTTGAAGAAAAATTAGGTATCAACAGCTGCCCCTCTTTACCCGAAAAAGATGAAAGAGTTGTCGAGTAAAGACATGATGGCCAATTTTGACCGAATGGAAATAGTATGAAAGATTTAGGTCGCACCCTGGCTTCTGAGCTGCCTACATATCCCTGGTTTTACAGGAATCAGGTCGTATGTAGTTCGAGAGTTACCGGCGAAGTATACCGGTGACGTATTATAAGGACGGACGCAAGGTGCAAGGCAAGGTGAACAGAATGACTTACGGGATAGTTAGGAGAACTGGATCGGTCCGCTCCTTCCTGGCTGTTCCTAGCCGAAATTCCTGCAAATGAATAACAAGCATATATTGTGTGTAATTTAAACATGATGCAAATTTCCATTGGACTATGAATGTTGTCTTTGGACGGTTGAGGATGACGTCCTTAGACCATGATGTCCTGGGCCATGAATCGCTTGATGCGGGATTCGCAGGCTATGAATGATGTTCTCGAGCCATGAAGATGGTTCCTCCGAACCATGACACCTTTGAATAATGATATGCAAACTGATAAAAGAGATCCTCAGGCCATGAAATGATGTTCTCGGGCAATGAAGATGGTGCCTCCGAACGATGACGCCTTTGGATATGTTGGCGATATTTCAGCCCATGAAAAATGCAATAGTATGATGCTGACAAGACAGAGCTTAGTCTTGCGAATTAAAGGGACGGAGCTTAGCCCGAAAGTAAGCGGAGTAGATAACGGTAGAGACAATAATTGCTTGGAAGCGTAAAGGGGAGGCAACGCTTAACCTCGGAAGGCAGAATGGTAGCCTTATGCAATAAATGAAGTATAGATGGAGATAAAGCTTAGTATTGGAAGGCAGAAAGGTAGCCTTATGCAAGATGTAAATGCAGATGGAGGTAGTGTTTAACCTCGGAAGGCAGAATGGTAGCCTTATGCAGGAGATAAAATGCAAATGGAGGTAGCGTTTAACCTCAGAAGGCAGAATGGTAGCCTTATGCAATGTAGATGGAGACAACGTTTAGTCTCGAAAGGCAGAAAGGTAGCCTTATGAAATGCAAATGGAGACAGTGTTTAGTCTCGGAAGGCAGAAGGGTAGCCTTATGCAGGAGATAAAATGCAGATGGAGGTAGCGTTTAACCTCGGAAGGCAGAATGGTAGCCTTATGCAATGCAGATGGAGACAACGTTTAGTCTCGGAAGGAAGAATGGTAGCCTTATGCAATGCAGATGGAGACATCGTTTAGTCTCGGAAGGCAGAATGGTAGCCTTATGCAGGAAATAAAATGCAGATAAAAGTTCTTAGCTGGTGATAAATTGCGGCGATATAATTGTTGTGAGTATTAGGATAAGTGAAGTGTCATCTGTGATGATAATAAACGTCGGCATGTGCGACGATATTGAGAAGCGTGTCTCTGAGCAATATATGTCCTTCGGGTGGATAATATGTTTTCGGGGCCCTTGCAATCTTTGTGCCTGCATCCAAAGAAAAATCGTGAGTTCTGTAAAGGGGGGAAAGGTCAGTTCGCATTCACGCTGGCTTTACTTGACTCGCTCATTTGATCATGATGTATCATTGGGGTAGCGTTTACTAAACAAGCTGTTCCAAAAATAGATATGCATGATTTTGAAAAGATATAGTATAAGCATATAATTTAAAATACTTTTAGGTAAACTGACGACTGTGACACGGTTCGAGACATTGCAACTTCTCTTGCCACGGAATTCTGAGGGTTCTCCTCAAAATTTTGCCCCAGTTTGATAGGTGAATACTTCTAGTTGTTGCTTGTGCGGCGATTGGCTGAACTTGCTTCAGAACCCCAGTTTCCATTTGTGGGGGGAAATGAGATTTTTATTAAAATTGTGACCGAACCCATAGGGCTTCCTACAT
Source organism: Nicotiana undulata (assembly GCA_005239495.1). Classification (NCBI taxonomy): domain Eukaryota; kingdom Viridiplantae; phylum Streptophyta; class Magnoliopsida; order Solanales; family Solanaceae; genus Nicotiana; species Nicotiana undulata. The sequence goes on along the minus strand of ML250888.1, from coordinate 44,876 downwards.
ATCCCCTCTTAAACGGGAATCAGGCCAGCCGTAGTTCAATTTACATTATTGACAAAAGCATAAGGAATTACACATAGTAGCGCTTGACCACATCTAAATTGATTGGTTTTGGCCAAACTTCTCCGTCCATTTATGCAAGTATGAGTGCTCCTCCTGTCAGCACTCTGTGAACCATGTACGGACCCTGCCAGTTGGGAGAGAACTTCCCTTTGGCTTCATCTTGATGTGGAAAGATTTTATTTAGCACCAGCTACCCTGGTGTGAATCGCCTTGGCTTGACTTTCTTGTTGAAGGCTCTGGTCATTCTGTTATGATATAGTTGACCATGACAAACTGCGTTCATTCTCTTTTCCTCTATGAGGGCTAGTTGCTCATAACGGCTCCTTACCCATTCCGCGTCGCTGAGCTCAGCTTCTTGTATAATTCTCAGATATGGAATATCAACTTCGGCAGGAATAACAACCTCTATACCATAAACCAGCATGTATGGGGTTCCCCCGGTATATATGCGGACCGTGGTGCGATATCCTAGTAAGGCGAATGATAACTTCTCATGCCATTGCTTGTGCCTTTCTATCATCTTCCTTAATATCTTCTTGATGTTCTTGTTGGCGGCCTCAAAAGCTCCATTTATCTAAGGTCTGTAAGCTGTGGAATTCTTGCATTTGATCTTGAAAGTTTCACACATGGCTTTCATCAAGTCACTATTGAGATTAGAACTATTATCGGTGATGACTGATTCCGGAACTCCGAACCAACAAACGATGCGGTCGCGGACAAAGTCGGCCATGACTTTCTTGGTAACTGCTTTGTAGGAAGCTGCTTTGACCCATTTAGTAAAGTAATCAATGGCGACCAGAATGAACCTGTGTCTGTTGGAGGCGGCAGGGTCGATTGGTCCGATGACGTCCATGCCCCAGGCGACGAACGACCATGGTGAACTTGTTGCATTAAGCTCACTCGGAGGTACCTTTATCATATCTTCATGTATCTGACAGCGGTGGCATTCCCGGAATTACTGGATGCAGTCTGTTTCCATGGTCATCCAGAAGTAACCAGCTCAGAGTATCTTCTTCGCTAATACAAACCTGTTAATATGTGGACCGCATGTCCCAGCAGAATTTTTTCCAATAGTTTTGATGCTTCTTTTGCGTCAACACACCTTAATAGCCCTAAATCGGGAGTCCTCCTATACATGATTCCTCCGCTGTGAAGGAAATTGTTAGACAATCTCCGAAGTGTGTGCTTTTGAGTGGCGTTTGCAAGCTCTGGGTATTCTCCTCTTGCCAAATATTCCTTGATGTCATGGAACCAAGGATTTCCGTCTACTTCTTCTTCGACATGGGCACAGTAGGCCAGCTGATTGTGGATTTTCACTGGAATGGGATCAATGAAAGTTTGTTTGGATGCTGAATCATAGATGACAGGGTAGCCAATGCATCGGCGAACTCATTCTGGATTCTAGGGACATGCCGAAATTCTATCTTTGTGAACCTCTTTCTCAACTCCTGAACATGATGCAGATAGGGTAGCATATTGTAATTCTTGGTTGCCCATTCTCCTTGTACCTGATGTACCAATAAGTCCGAGTCACCAATCACTAACAGCTCCTGGATGTTCACGTCAATGGCCATGTTGAGCCCTAAGATGCAGGCCTCATATTCAACCATGTTGTTGGTGTAGGGAAATCTGAGTTTGGCGGATGCTGGATAATGCTGGCCGGTCTCTGATAGTAGGACTGCTCCAATACCGACTCCTTTGAAGTTTGTTGCTCCATCAAAGAACATCCTCAAACCTTCGTAGGATTCTGCGATGTCTTCTCCTACGAATGATACCTCTTCAACGGGAAAATGCGTTTTCAGGGGTTCGTATTCTCCGTCCACAGGATTTTCAGCAAGATGGTTCGCCAGTGCCTGTCCCTTGACTGCCTTCTGAGTCACGTAGATAGTGTCGAACTCGCTCAATAGGATTTGCCACTTGGCTAGCTTGCCAGTAGGCATGGGCTTCTGAAAGATATACTTTAATGGATCCATACTTGATATGAGATATGTTGTGTAAGCACAGAAGTAGTGTCTCAGCTTCTGATCAACCCAAGTCAGAGCGCAACACGTGCGGTCCAATAAAGAATACCGAGCCTCGTACGGAGTGAACTTCTTGCTGAGATAGTAAATGGCTTGCTCTGTTCTCCCTGTTTCATCATGTTATCCCAAAACGCAACCAAAAGCTCCATCTAACACTGCAAGGTAGAGTAACAGAGGTCTACTTGGATCACGTGGCACCAAGACTGGCGGTGTTGACAAATACGCTTTGATTCTGTCGAAAGCTTTTTGACAATCCTCGGTCCACTTATTTGCGACGTCCTTCTTCAGCATCTTGAAGATCGGCTCACAGATGACTGTAGACTGTGCTATGAATCGGCTGATGTAATTGATCCTCCCCAAGAAGCTCATAACATCTTTCTTGTTCTTTGCCGGTGGTAGTTATTGAATGACTTTGACCTTTGACGGATCCAATTCTATTCCGCGGCGACTCACAATGAATCCCAACAACTTCCCAGCAGGAACCCCGAATGCACACTTCGCGGGGTTCAACTTCAGATTATATTTTCTCAACCTGTTGAAAAACTTCCTCAAATCCCCCATGTGATCAGCATCTTTCTTTGATTTGACAATGACGTCGTCCACATACACCTCGATCTCTTTGTAAATCATGTCGTGGAATACGGTGGTCATGGCCCTCATGTAGGTGGCCCTTGCGTTCTTTAGGCCGAATGGCATCATCTTATAACAATCCACTCCCCATGGCGTAATGAACGCCATTTTCTCAGCATCTTCTTCATCCATCCAAATTTGATGATAACCAGTGAAGCAATCCACAAATGACTGTAATTCATGATTGGCGCAATTGTCAATTAGAATGTGTATATTTGGCAAAGGGAAGTCATCTTTCGGACTGGCCCGGTTGAGATCCCGGTAGTCGACACAGATTCTGACCTTCCCATCCTTCTTTGGTACAGGTACAATGTTGGCTAACCATGTCGGGTACTCAACTACTCGGAGAACTTTGGCGTTGATCTGCTTGGTAACTTCTTCTTTGCTTTTCAAACTCATGTCAGGTTTGAAATTTCTGAGCTTTTGTTTTACCGACGGACATGTTGGATTGGTTGGCAGTTTGTGAGCCACAATGGACGTACTTAGACCAGGCATGCCATCATACGACCAGGCGAATATGCCCTCATACTCCCTTAGAAACTCTGTATACTCTTTCTTTTCTGACGGTGACAAATGAATACTGTCCGTGTTTCCTTGACGTTCTCTGAATCTCCAGGTTGACAACCTCAGTCTCATCTAAGTTGGAATTAGGTTTATTTTCAAAGTTTTCGACCTCTTTAACGATCTCATCGAGTATATCGTCTTCATCTGAATCGTTGTCCGTTTGTTGCGTTGCCTCATTGCACGTCACAATCACCGGTTCATCAAGACAAGTAATAGTAATGCTTTATAGATAAAGTAATGAGAGAAAATGGTTATAAGAAATATCGAATTCATAAAGAAATTGGGAAATGTTTTGATAAATTGAATGACTTGTTTTGAACATTGAAGATCTTATTGCGGGAATTGAAAAATGCAGAAAAGGAAAATTGTTTAGTAAAGGAAACAGTAAATAATGCTTGTTTTTAGCCTTGCTACCCCGAGGCTCGGCGGGCTTTGGTGGTCTTGATAGACCAGTTCTTGAGATATGTTATCTTGCTTGCTGCCTGTATGGAAGGGCCTTCCTCCCCCTCCTCCTCGAGAACAACACAGAAATCCATATCATCGTCTTTCAGGAATAAATTCCTCATCGCTGCAAGTGCTTCCTCTTTGTCTGATTGGTAGAAAATGTCGGCTTGCTTGAAGGTCTGCTCTAGATGAGGTATCGGCTGCTCCAGAAGATAATGATGACCACGCCATGGTGGCGACCAGTTTCTGAATTCTTCCCATGTATACTCATACCCCAGACCTAAAGTAGTACCATATTTTGTTGAGTTTTATGGACTTCATGATCCCTTGGAGGTTCTTACCGAGCCCTTTGCCTGGCTCGTATCCTCCCCAGTTCAAGATGCTCTCGATCTTGCTATCCCACCATTTTTCCTTGTTGATGGCATTGACTCGTTCAATATGGTGATAAGTTTCTCCACCCAGTTTTCTCTTTCCATCAATCATAGGGATAGTCCGGCGACTATAAATAGCGTTGCTACCGTCGCCGTGGATGATCACCTCTTGGTGGTTCCACTCAAATTTTACTGCCTGATGTAGTGTTGATGCTACGGCCCTAGCAGCATAGATCTAGGGTCGTCCTAACATCATATTGTAAGATGCCGGCACATCTATCACCTGAAAGTCCACCTCGAACCAAGTCAGTCCCATCTGCAGACATAGACTGATCTCCCCAATGGTAGAACTTTGAGAACCGTCGAAGGCTTTCACGTTGATCGCTCCGTCCTTTATCTCATGCAGCCCTTTACCCAATTTCTTGAGTGTTATCAGCGGACATATGTTAAGACTGGATCCTCCGTCGACAAGAATCCTGGTTATGAAATAATCTTTGCATTGCACGGTGATGTGCAGTGCTTTGTTGTGACCCAATCCTTCAGGTGGTAGCTCGTCCTCATGAAAAGTGATTTTGTGACTTTCCAGTACATGGCCTACCATGTTGGCCATTTCTCCACTAGTGATGTTGTTCGGCACGTATGCTTCACTCAATACTTTTGACAAATCATTTCTGTGCATCTCAGAAATTTGCAGCAAAGAGAGAATATATATCTGCGCTAGTATCTTGTTCAGTTGGTCGATGACCGAATACTCTTTAGCATGTATTTTCCTCCAAAGATCATCTGAACCTGTTTCAACGAGGGGAGGGCGGTTGGCAGCTTGCTTGCTTGACTCGGCCAGATGTCAGGGGTATAGACTCTACCGGTTCTCGTCATACCCTGTGCTGCGATGGCTTCCTTAGACCTGTTTTTACTTTTCCTTCTTGCCTCGGCTGTATAATCCCAAGGGATAGAATTTGAATAGAAAAGTGGTGTGGTTGACATTGCTACTGGAATCGGCGTGACCATTCTTACTTCAACTGGAGTGTATGTCAGGGGTGGCAGGACTACAACCTCGAGTGGTGCTGGTGCGTTTGCTGGAGGTACAAACTCAACTTCAATTGGTACTGGTGCCTTTGCCTTTGTAGGCGGCGCTGCTTCAAACTCAAGTGGGATAGACATATTCACCTCAACATTCTCAGATGGCTGAATCTGGACTATGATCGGGTTGAGAGTAACTGCAGGTTTCTTTGGGTCATCGCCTTCTGCGATCAACCCGATTGACCCCTCGGGATCCCAGTCATCATCTACCTCAATAATATGGATACCTCCGCCTTTATGGTCTGGTAAAGGGTTGTTGCGGACATTCGGAGCAGGGTCTTTCGCCACAATAATCTTGTTATCAATGAGGGTCTATATCTTATCTTTCAGAGAGCGGAATTCTTTGATGGTGTGTCCTTTCATGCCAGAATGGTATGCACAAGATTCGTTTGGATTAACACACTGAGAAGGGTTCTCAGGGGTGGCAGCAGGGAGTTGTGTGACGTAACCAACAACTTTGAGTTTTTCATACAACTGGTCGATGGGCTTGGCTATGGAGGTATATTTCTTTGGAGGGCGGCGATCAAAGCTAGGGCGAGGCCTAGGGAAGTTTTGATGGGTAGGGGGTGATTGATAGTGAGGTGGCTGGGAATTATAGGTGTTGTAGACGGGAGCGGGTTGTGAATATCTAGGTGACGTAGGTTGATATGTGGGTGGTGGAGGTTGGTATGTGGGTGGTGGAGCTTGGTATGAAGGTGAGTGTGCTTGGAAGTTCGGGGTTGGCTGATACATGAAGGGAGGTGTTGGGTAGACTTGGTATTTGGGCGGGGATTTGGCTTGTTGTGCAACTATTACGACTCCCACGTCTCTCTTCTTAGACACACCACCGGACTGTAAAGCCTTGTTAGTGGCTTGCAAAGCTTCAGACTTTGTAACCATACCATTCTTGATACCTTCTTTAATTCGTTCTCTTAATTTGATAATGTCAGAGAACTTTTGGCCTTCAACCATCATTAGCCACTCATAGTACTGCGGGTCCTAAGCCCGAACAAAGAATTTGTTCATCTGTTCTTCCTCTAGAGCAGGCCTGACTTTAGCAGCTTCAGACCTCCAACGAGTAGCATACTCGCGAAAGGTTTCTGTGGGTTTCTTCCTCAAGTTTTGAATGTAAAACACATCTGGTGCATTTTCTGTGTTGAATCTAAACCTGTCCATGAAATTTGTTGCCATTCCTACCCAGTTCGACCATTTCTTGGGGTCTTGGCTGATGTACCAAGACAGTGCGTCTCCCTTCAAACTCCTAATGAATAGCTTCATGCGGATCCTTTCATCCTTTCCTACGCCAACAAATTTGTCATAGTAGGTCCTCAGATGGACCCTCAAATCACCAGTGCCATCAAACATCTCGAACTTTGGAGGTTTGTCCCCCTCGGGTAGTTCGACATCAGGTTGTATACAGAGGTATTCATAGTTCAAACCTTCAATTCCCTTGACTCCTTCAACACCCTGAACTCGACTAGTCAGCTTTCTAAGTTCCTCAGCCAGATTCTTGATAAGCAGGTCCTTCTCATCAGACTCGGATGTATGTGAGATAGGCGGAATGGAGTGGGTCACAGTTTCCACGTAGATGGGATTGTTGTAGGCATGGAAATAGTCCTTCGTGGGGTTTTGAGGTTCGTAGAGGGATGGTGGAGTGTTGTTGTGGCAAGTGTTGCATGGTGCAGTGAGAGTTTGGTTCTTTGGGGAAGTGGCGTTATGGTGAGGTGTAGGGTGAATTGGTTGTTTTGGGATATTCTGTGGAGGTGTGGGGTTGACGTCAGGGACGTTGAGGAAAAATGACAGATTGGCCAAATTCCGGACCTAGTCGAGCTCCTCTTGAAATTTCAGCAATTTTTGTTCTAATGGTGACATATTCTCATGCAAGACTTGAATACCTCGGTCGTCAATGGCCTCTACCTGTTCAACCGTATTTTCCTTCCTGATACCGCTGGATTCTGACATCTTACTTTTGCTCTTGTTTCTACCTTTGGGAGGACTGGGAGGAGGCGTAGGTGGAGGCCCTTTGGATCTTGTGCGGTAGGCAGATGATGCCAGAATGCACGAACTAACCTTTGGGGGGGGGGGGAATAATAAAGAAAATAAAAACAAAAGGTAGCCAAGTCAGTGAGGATTATGAAAAATATTGCAGTAATTAAACACGTAATGTGAAAATATAAAACGCGTCTTAAATTGGGGACCTCTTTGTGACCGAGGTAGGCCTAGCGACAAATTGATTTGGAGAACTTAAAATGCTAAATGCCTCATTTTATTGATTAAGAAAAATAGACAAATCTTAATATGACTCTAAATACGCGAGAAATAAAAATTACTAATGGTCATAGGCCTTATTACATCAAAGAAGATAAAAGAAAACACCCCTATCTACTTGGTCCCAGAAGGACCTTCCCCAGATTCGGCATTCCTGCTTCCCTCGATCAGCTTTCCCAGCTCGCGAATCCCCAGTAGTAGGTAGGTTTTGGCTAGATATCCCCCTTCAGCTCCCTCAGCCTTCTGGCAAGTCTCGATCCTTTTGATGAATTTCTCCTTCAGTTCAACTATACCTTGCTCCAAGTACCCCTGCCTCTTGTTGGCATTGATAGCCATGCCCTTCCATTCCTCGATCAACCTTTTATTGGACTCATGTATCTTGTTGTGATCATCCTCACATTCATGGATCCTTTTGCGTAGTTGGTTGTACTTGACTTGTGCTTCAGCCCTTTCATCTATAACCCAGTGACCTCGAACGAACTTCGGCTCGATTCGACCACCCAGATCTTCTTCTAACCAACCAAGATAGAAAGGAGTGCAACCGGCGTGATACCTGTCTAGTTCGATGGTGTCTTTCTCAAGCATAATATTGCAGTGCCATAAGTGTTGAGCTTGGCACTTGTGAGGGCTGTCATCATTCTGAAAGTCTGCTCGAAGATGGCTCATTTTCTCGACCCTAGGTATGACCTGCCTCCTACCCGCTTGCATCATAACTCGCAGAGGGACGTAAGGGTATGTCCCCCTCAGACCAATCAGTATCAGAAATGAAGCGTCTTGGGACCGAATGATGAACTCGTTTGTCAGAAACCACTCAAACATCCATTGAATCTGATCCTCGATTAAGTTACCAAATAACTCAACCCATCCTTCGGCATTCTCCGGCTGAGCGAACATGTCGGGAATGTAGTTCATTCGCTTTGGGTGATGGAAAGCGATATGACCATCCCAAATCCTTCGATGGATGTCTTGTCGGTATTCACCTTTTTGTAGATGTTCTATGAGCCAGAGTTGGAGTAATAAGTTGCAACCTTCGAAATGCCTTGCTCCTAGGGCCCGATACATATCTGCGATGATTATGGGCACAATGTTGTAGTCCTTCCCGTCTATCCCTTCCATTAGCCTCTTAGTTACCATGGCCAACCTAGTATGGATTCTTTCCTTCTTCATTGGGAACACAATCACACCATAAACACGAACACTCGGCAATGGATATGTCCCAGAGAGGTGATGGCAAACTCGTCTTGGTAGGTGCGGTACGATTTGCTGTGACCGTATCTTTCATATAAATAGTCGAAAGGGATGTATGAATCCTTCAGACACACCAATTCTGGATTCTTTTTCAGACCCATCATTTTGAGGAAACCCTGCCCGTGCGGTTTTTAGGCATCAGCAACCCTGGAGATTCCCAAGCTAGACCGGCCAATCCTCCTATCTCCTCTAATAAAGGTGTCATTTCAAGGTTCCCAAAGCGGAACACGGACCTATCGCAATTCCAAAACGGGGTAGCAGCCTTTATCATCATTTTGTTTGGTTTGATATCTATAAGAGATGGTAGATTTCCCAGGTATTTTCTGACGAGCGTTTTGTCACTAGAATGGAGATCCTCCCACCACTTTAGTAGCATGGGGTGGATATTGGAGACCATGCCGAACCTGAGGACTTCGTGCCTCAGTTTCTGCAAAACAGACAAGGTTAGGCCCTTTACCCCCACCAGACTCGACTATTTAACACCAATAATTAGCAGGAAGCATTTAGTTCTCCAAATAAATGCACAGAGCGTGAGGGTATCCGTTTGGGTTTTAGTGAAACTCAATGGACTTTGGAAAAGGCTATCTTAAAGGCTATTGTGTGGACAACACGTTAACCTGGCTAAGTTTGACCATGATGCATGCAACAGTATAACGGAGTAAGGTTTCTATGGGTTTTAGAACGGTACCCTTGAGCGGACAACTCAAGGGGGAAAGGCACGGAACTGTCGACTGCACCGCTGATTGACTAGTTTTACCGCAAATATGCCTTTCTGATTTAAGGGGCAATAATATAGGAAAAGCGCAACCACTCATTATAAGCGTTGCTATAGTATTTTGTTTGGCACGAGTGGAGTATGAATGTCGAGCATGATATGCAATAAATAAGCATTTAAACAGATATTCATGTATTTGCACGTTAAGGAAAGCGATAAATACAACAGTTATGATTGAAAGTAGTTACAAAACGAAAACAAAGAGACATGTCAGTTTTGTTCATGTGAGCAAAAATAAATACCTGAAATAAACAATTAACGACATGTAAAGGGAAGGTGAAGGGGTGCACGCATCAAACAAATTAAAGGTACAAATTCACGGAACGATTTGTAATGGTAAAATCCTAGGTAAAGTCCCCATCAGAGTCTCTATGCTATCGCACCCCCCTTTTTTCTCGCGGAAATCGGGCTTCGACATTTTGACAACTCCTTTTAAAGGAAGATGGTTAAAAGAAGAGTCGCCACCTAACGGTTTTAAAGGTGCGTTAGGGCACCTAGAGTTGCTAACTCATGAGACTAGTGTGCATTACCAGAGATTGGGTAAGGGCTTGAAGTTATCCCAAGGGGAAGGTATTAGGCACCCCTAAGGATCCACAACGGTGGTTCCCGGCCAAATAGTTTTCGTGAATTTGTACACTAAGCAAGTAGCAAGTAATGGCTCAAATAAGAGAGGATTTCAAATAAGCATTGGAGTTATTAACTTTTGACAGAACTAATAAAACATTTGAGAAAAAGACGTCCTAGGTTTGAAACAATATGGATCACATCAGTGCAATACCCGGTATGTCACTCCTCAAAGAGGAGCTACACGTGGTATTAGCGCACCGGTCATCATATCCATATTCTAACCTTCCCCACCCCGTGAAGGTATTTTAAAACGTGTGTGGGTCACGAATTCTATTGCGTGCTATTACCCGTCCCATCCTATCAGTCCCGGAGGAGGCTAGGACTACTATCCTAAAAGGGAAATACTAGACTGAACCCCTAGATTTAAAGGACAAAATTCTAAACGACAGGAAAAGACAGTTAGGACTAAAAATATGGGAAAAACACATAGAAGCAAATATGAGGCTCAGATATTCCTCCACTAGTTATGCACATATCAGCACGACTCAAACACAAATAAGGTATTTTAACTTCAGATCCTAATGCATGATATCTAGGTGAGAATACCGTAGCGGGGCAGTTTATTTACTGATTTTTAGAGAAGGATTTTTTCCAGTTTCGGATCACTCATTTTTACCTATTACTAGCCAAACAGTACACATAAAGGGATAAGCTTCCAATTTTAACAAGTTTAAAAGAAGCCTAAGGCTTAACACATTTTTGACTTAAAGTAGAACGTAGTAGTTTTACAGAAAATCCGATTCTTTGTTAGATTGCTGAACCTAATACATGATTTTTCTAGGCGTTCATAGTAGTGTATGCAACGATGCAAAGTTTATTTTTTAACACAGGATTTTGTCATAAGTAACATGCTGAAAATAATATCCTAAGGGACATGATTTATAAATGCAAGATTGATAGGGGTTAGTATTATTATTTAGCCCAGCAAAGAAGCATTTCTAGGTGACGCAATTATGAGAATGCTGAAGCACTAATATTGTAACAACCACTTTTGTTGTTATTTATCCTGTGGACATGATGTCACGCCCCAAAACCGAGGGACACGATCGGCGCTCAACCGGGTAGCCCCAGTCAAGCGGACCTGAATTCTTTTTTCCATCCCACGTATTACCCCGAGATTCCAATATACATTATTCAATTATAATTACGACACATTCTTACAATCTGAAATTAAATCATAGATTTCTGTCATTACCAACATGTGGTACAATACTTACAAAATATACATAACACACAATTTTACTTTACGTGGTCTACAAGTTATATTGCCCAAAATACATATGTACATATCCCACATTTCCTGTCTACGGAGCCTCTAAGAGTACAAAGAAGTTATATTCTACTTGCCGGTGACAAGGCTCCGGCTATACCTTACGCAAATGCCAAAATAAAAATTCGGAGGAAGAGGTGGCATGAACCACACAGGGCCCCGAGAGGAGTGGGGCTCACCAAGACAGCTGATAGGACGTAGAGGAGGCACTACTATCGTTGGGATGGAGTACCTGCTATAGAACCACCTACAATCATCACAAGAATGTAGCGCCCCCGGCAAAAAGGAATGTCAGTACATTTGAATTGTACTGGTAGGTATGAACAAACTTTACTCTAAGTAAACTCAACAATGCACAGGCAAGAGACAAACATAGGGTCACACAATAACTGCACAAGATATAGAAAGAACACAATGGAAGTTCCACAATTTTCACTTCATCACAATCACAATCACAATTAGAATTACAATTCCACCCTTGTCCTTCCTCAACATTCCACCCTTATTTCTTCTGTTGTGTCGCGCAACCCGATCCCACCTATCAACCGCAATCATTTGTTGTGTTTCTGTTGCTGCGTGCAACCCGATCCCATCGGACAATCACAATCATACCCTTATCACTTCTCCCATATCATCCTTATCCCCCCTATTGCGGCGGGCAACCCGATCCCACCAAACAATCATTTCTCATGCCAACAATGACAATTCACAATTTAATCATAGAAAATTTCAGCAATAGGAATACAGCTTCTTTACAACCCATAATACGTATAAAAGAAAAATCGTGACACAACAAACCTGACCAAATAGTGAATCATATACGATATCGCCACAGCCGTTTTATTCAATTACATCACACCACAACTCTTTTTCAATACTATTTACACAACCTTTAGCATATACATTCATACTCTTGGGTTCATTATCCTACTAGCATCATTTCACATAACACAGCAGTGTGGTGATCAACTAGAGACAGGCAAGGAATACACTTCATGCTTCAACATAATTCGAACAACCCGTTGCACATATTCACACCAATAGACGTACCGCATGCTCGGGCACCACGAAGCGATTTTACAAATATTAAAGTTAGCCATACATACCTGGAGTCGAGTTTACCTTTTTAATTTCTATCGCAATTCACCGAACCGTCTAGCACCGTCGATCTAGTTCACAATGCGACACATTTACCTTAGAATTAGGAGTCTCGAATTCATTTGAGCCTTTTATCAAACATATGTGATCCCTTAGATTAACTAAACCCTTTTTAGTGAAAGATTACTCTACTTGCTTCCCTTTACTAGGTTATGGAAGATTATTCACATGCATGCAAGGTCTCAACTTTTCATCCTCAAGAACCAACCTATGTGTGTTTTATTCTTAGCTAAATTCTTAGAATTTGGGGAAATAGAGTGAAGACTTACCTCTTATGATGAAGAAGATAACGACTACTCGATAAACTTCCAGGCCTGAGTAGAGATGGGGGACCAAATTGGGGAAGATGAGGACTTCTCTCTCTAGAACCCACACTCACTTCACTCTATTTTAATTAGAAACCAGTTAAAATGAAAGGGGGCAGGGGTTAAATGAAACTGGGGTCGGGTATAAAAATTTAGAAAATTAAAAGACCGTGTCGAATATGCGTTCAGGAATGCGATCGCATTCCTGACATGCGGTCCGCATATTGGACCACAGAATGGCCCCCAGATGGGCCAAAATTTGAAAACATTTTGCCCGTGTATGCGACCACTATGCGGTCCGCATACACGTTATGTGATTTCATTGTGCGTCGCATAACTCCCCTCCCCAAAACTCAAAGGAAATAATGCGACAGCTATGCGGTCCACAGAACCGAAATGCGGTCGCAGATTGGACCGCATAGTTGTCCTTCAGTTGGGCAGTGATCTGCCCGTGTATGCGACCACTATGCGGACCGCATACACGTTATGCGATCGCATAATGCGTCGCATAACACCCAAATTTCTAGCAAAATTAAGTTCTTTCAAATCCCGGGGTACTTTTACACAATCAAGGTCCGTTTTTAAGAATTTCCACAGATATAACAACTCGGGGACTTATTCGGGCATTATTTTAAACAAGAAATTTTACGGGTCTTTACACATGATCTCTAAGTGGACATAAGTATGACGAGATGCTGAAAGAAATAAACCTAGTTATCATGATATCTAATGCATGAGTGACATGTTATCCTAAGCATGGTGACTATTGCGCATATAGGAAAACAAAACCTACAGGCATGGTTTCTACCCATACTTACACTATAGCATGCATATTCCCCACCCATCTCACTATCCAGCCCCAGAATCATTTTTACAATTAGTTATTACAGACCAGTATTGCACGAATTACATATGTAAATAAGAAAATTAAGAAGTTACACTATAGGGAGCCTACCAATAGGCCAAAGTCTCCAAGTTCTTAATGCCATATGCCATGACCTTTCATAATCAGGGTGTGTCAGAGTTCCTAAGGACCTTAGAGGATCCCAGGCAGTGCTCACACCCAGGTACCCTAGCTAGGAATGAGTAAGTGCAGTGTGGGAATGCCAGCCTTGTGTGTCAAAGTTCAATGGGTACTCAAATGGTCCCCAAAGCAGTGGAGCACGTAGGGGGTTGAACTTAAGAGACTAAGAGTAGTGAGATGTGCTCGTAATTATGGAAGTTTAAGTAAAACATGGTTGAAAAAGAATAGTTTGAAAAGAAGAGGGACTTTTAATAAAAATCAGCTTTTTAGAATAAGAGATTCAGTTGTTGAAAAACAGTTTACAATTCAAACAGACAAAGCCAACATCACATAGGGGACCCATGATGGTCCAACAATCACAAACAAGGGTGAGGGGGTTCGAGGGACAAGTACACATCCTGTGAGGAAAACAACTTACACATAAACACATAATTAAAGGGGCTTTAAAAGGGTCCAGGGGATATGAATAAGTGTCAAATTAGAGCAACATATCAGCTAAACAATTATCATCATGACTGAACTAACATATTAGACATAGGCATGGAGATACACATAAAGAACAGAGGTTGAGTGTAGAGAGACACAATGAGCATGCATGATAAGGTGACAGTAGAAATGTAAAAGAGATTCAGGGTTCTAATTGCATGTTGAACAGCAGAAACACAAGTAGAAACATATAAGAAATGCCAAGAACTGAACTATGAATAGAAACATATTGGTTTGGATGGGTGAAACTTAAATCAGGACATACCAGTGTAATGAGGAAAGCAGTAATGCAAGCAAGGACAAGAGATGCACAATAGTCATACTTGGCTTACAGCCGGCTCACTCAAAGTAATAGCAAGTAGTACAGAAGAGATAGTGAAAAGAGTATGAAACTCTTATGAAAGAGAAGTGCACATATCAGTTTTTGTGTCTATGTGTGTGTAAGAGAGTTTGAATAGTGTATTGTTCGTGTCCGTGTTATTGAAAGACTAGAGGTATTTATAGTTTAAAACCAGTAGAAGAATAAGGTAAGAAGTACTAATTTAATATAGTTATGGAAAAATTGTCAATAAGAATCAATCAATGCCCGGACTCCCTTTAATTAGGGAGTCAGGGTTCAAACGGATACAAGTTGTAATAAATAAGGAAAAAGATCAATTCAAGATTGACTTTACCATATTAAAGCATGTGGCATGTAATAAGGCTGAATACAGAATACTCCAAATAAGGAAAGTATATGTCAAATAGTTAAAAGCATATTTAGGCACATAAATATGGTAAAATGCAATTTTAGTTCTGAAAATCAGTAAAAGAATCACGGATGGGACTAAAAATCACAGGGGATCAGTGCTAACTAAGGAAAGCATCTCACATGTAAGGAAGTAATTCAAAATCAGTAAAAGTTCTAAGGAAAACACATACGAGTTACAACTTTGAGAAAAGATATCACGGCTCTAAGGGAAATCAATAGAATCAATAGAGAATACTATGTAATGGTTGATACAATAAGTAATCAAGTTTGTTAAGCAATGAATATCACAAAATCAGAGAAACCTTAGTCAAGTAGTAAAGAACAGTAGAAGATTGAAAACCCTAGGTAAAGTAAGAATTACATAAGTTCAAAGACAAACAATAACGTTGAACATAATAGAAACACAGAGATCATAAACCTTAACAGCAACAACAGGATAAAAATTGCAGAGAAGCTTAACATCTATGAGAGATAAGAGTTCTTGCATTTAAACAAACATATCAGTCATAGAGGGACTCAGAATTTGGGGAAAAACTAGGGTTTTCAGTAAAGTAAGTTAAAACGAAAGAAATTTTTGAATAAATCGTTAAATAATAAAAAGAATCATAGAATGACATTTAAACAGAAGCAAAAAAATATCGTTTTTAAAAGGGGGTTATGAAACCCTAGTTTTGAAGTGAAAGATCGTTCAAAGTAGAAGGGTTTTTGTTCAAAGAAAACATGTAAAAGCTTCGTAATATACATAGATCTAAGGCAAATCTAGAAGAAATCGAAGAAATATAGGAGTTAGGTTTTTGTGGAACCCAGAGAAGTCAGAAAAACATCAAAGATGTCGTCGGCTTTAGCCGAAAAGGTCACAGCTTTTACTCAGACGGTCGGGGATGGCCGAAAAGTGGTATGAGGGACCATGAGAGGTGAGTGAACCGCTCCAGGTTTGCCTGAGGGCTTTAGGGTGTCACTGGACCGATTCAAGGTGAACAAATAACCAGGAGATGATGGGGGCAATGGTTTCAGGTAAGAGAACCAGCCGGAGAAGATGAACAGGCTTCATCGGTAGAGAGAAGCCAGGGAAGGTTCTAGAGAGAAGCCAGGGAAGGTTCTAGAGAGAAGCCAGGGAAGGTTCTAGAGAGAAGCCAGGGAAGGTTCTAGAGAGAACCAGAGAGAGAATGAGAGATGGCAAATGAGGGATCGGTTCGCGGGTACTTGGGTTTAATTAAGGTAAGGGGTGTCTGGGCCGTTGATCTACTTTGATCAACGGCTCGGATTGATTAGGAGCTGGGCCGGGTATGGGGTTTGGTTTGGGCTGGGTTGGTTATGGGTTAAAGGGTCAGGTGGGGTTGGGTTAAAAAAATTGCTAAGTTTTAAATAAATGTGGCTAAACGTTAAATACTCAATTAAATAAGATAATTAATAAAATAGCTAATAATTGTGTAAAAATAAAATTAAGACTAAATAAATGAAATTAAGGTGACTAACTAATATAAAACGATTAGTTATTGATTTTCAAAACGGTATAAATGTACATTTGTGCTATAATTGCAAAAATTGCTGTAATTAGCTAAATAATGCCAATATTGGCTAATTTGTGAAATAATTAAATCCTAAGGGAGTTAAATAGTATTATGAATAATATATTGAGTAAGAAAATGTCATGAAATTATTTATAACATCATTTATGCATAATGATGGAATATAAAATATTAAATAAACAGGAAAATAATTTGATAAAAATACAGAAAATTATGGAAAAATATCAATTACTACAAAGAGTGATTTTGAAGGTATATATGCAAGTTTGAAAATAATTTGAGGAAAAATTGGGTATCAACAGACCCTCCGTCTCAACTTATGAAATACTCAACTTGTGAAATGTATGAAGGTTTAAACCATTCCTAGACCCAAAAAAGTGGTATCATATTGGATCGGAGGAGGTAAACAATTTTCTTCCTTGTTCGCGCTCAACTACAGGATTCAGTGCGTTAGGACGAATGAAGTACACCACTTATGAAATATAAGAGACGAGACCCTCCGCCTCAACTTATAATATACTCAACTTGTGAAATGTATGAAGGTTTAAACTATTCCTAGACCCAAAAAAGTGGTATCATATTGGATCGGAGGTAAACAATTTTCTTCCTTGTTTGCGCTCAACTACAGGATTCAATGTGTTAATGTGTAGCGTAATAGCTATTCGAATAAGATAAAATAACAAAAAGGATGATCTAAAATAAGAAACAATAATATTTTTCATTCATGTCCCCTTTTACAGTGACTCGCTAGGATATAATACTTCCATTATTTACAACTGTGAGGATTCCTCAACCAATGAACAATAGACAACCTAGGTACTATGACTAACAGCTATTCAGAAAAAGGACAAGAAACATGTTGACACACAAATGAGACAACAACACCTAGACTAAAAAGACCAACTAAGAACGAAAGAGACTAGAACTCAATTTACTAGGATTACATCTTAACAAAATAACCCAATTTCAATAACCACAACATCTTATTCCCCTTCCAGAACCTTGATCTTCAAGGTTGAAAATCTAGAAATTGCGAGGTGAGGAACGAAAAGTCTTCCCATGTTGCATCTTCTCGAGCTAGATTAGCCTACTGGACCAGAACTTGTGTCACCGTGTGGTTTCCCCTTTTTATCATGCACCGATTCAAAATTGCAATTGGTTCTGCCACAAGTTGCCTCTTTGGCGTGCTGAAAGGTCGTTCTTTAATTGGGAAAACCTTGGGTCCAGCCTTCTTTTTTAGTTGAGAGACGTGAAAAACAGGATGGATTCGAGATTCAGTTGGTAACTGTAATTCATAAGCCACGGGGTTGATTATCTTAATCACCGGATATTGACCAAAGAATTTGGAAGCCAAATTTCGGAGTTTTTCGGACAGCCACTGAAGTCTGGCGATACGGTTGAAGTTTGATGAAGACTAGATCCCCTACCTCAAAGGTTCATTCACTCCTTTTGATGTCCGCATACTGTTTCACGCGAATTTGAGCTTTAACTAAGTTTTCTTTCAATTATTTGTTCACAATTTGTCTGTCTTTCAACAGTTGATCAACTGCTTCAACCTTGGATTGTGCAACCAATTCGAATGTCGATAGAGGTGGTTCATAACAATAAAGAGCCTTAAAAGAAGTCATGCTAATTGCTGATTCGAAATTGGTGTTGTACCAAAACTCTGCCATTAGAAGCCATTTACTCCATTCTTTAGGTGTTTGACATGTCATGTATCTGAGATAAGACTCCACACAACGATTCAACCTTTCAGTTTGCCCGTCGGTTTGTGGGTGATAAGTTGAGCTTAATTTTAACTCAACTTGCATGATTTTAAAGAGTTACTACCAGAACACGCTCACAAAAATAGGGTCGCGGTAAGAGACAATAGAACATGGAGCCCCATGTAATTTGCAAACATGATCTAAGAAAATCTGAGCAGCATTGTAAGGGTGCGAAACTACAATGAAATGTGAATATTTGGTAAACCTGTCAATGACACTGATATGACCTCATTTCCTTGTGATTTAGGCAATCCTTCGATGAAATCCATGGATATATGTTCCCAAGCTTTTTCCGGAATTGGTAAGGGTTGTAATAGCCCTGGGTAAGACACATTTTTTTCCTTGTTTCTTTGACATACCTCACATTCATGTACCACAACCTTTACATCCTTAATCATCCCAGGCCAATAAACGATTGCTTTAAGCCTTTGATAAGTTGCATGAATCCCTGAATGTCCCCCCATGAGGTGGAATGCATGTCATTAATCAACTTATTTCTCAGACTCAACTGCTTGCCTACCCATAGTTTTCCATGACACCTTAATAATCCTGTTTGTAATGCTACACCTGATTCTGCGTGTGGGTATATGCTGAGTTTAGCAATCAATTCTTCAACTTTTGGATCATCTTTGTAACTATCAAGCACTTCTTGCACCCATTTGGGTTGGGCTACATTTAAGACCAAAAATTCAGCTTCTTGGCTTGTACCAGAGGACTCCTCCATCCGTGGGGGTAATGCATCTGCGACAACATTTTCTTTTCCTTTCCTATAATGTATTTCATAGCTAACGCCCATCAACTTTGTAACTCCTTTATGTTGTAATGCAGTATGCATTGATCCTTCATAAACTTTAAGATGAAATGGTCGTTGGAGGTAGTGCATCCATTTCTTGTCTGCCAAGAGAAGAGCAATCAACTCCTTCTCTGTCACGACCCCAAATCCTAACAGGCCGTGATGGCGCCTATCGTGGAACTAGGCTAGCCAACCATCACTTTACTACACATTTTTTCAATTATAAGAGTTCACAATTCAATAATAAGCATGCAACCATAACATCGAATAATATAATTAAGTCTTAGCGTTCCCATATTAGCCTAAACAAACCTCCCAAGAACTGGAGTCAATAGTCATAAGCATCTAAGAATAAATAAATCTAACTCTGTTAAAACTATAATATATGTCTCTGAATCAAATGCTAAAAACTAAATAAGGAAGGGAAGTGGAGAAGCTGTGGACGCTGGACAGCTACCTCGAAATCCCGTGAAATGCTGCTATCGAACCTGCGTCAGCTACTGCTGCGAGTTAGTACCTGGATCTGTGCACATAGGCACAAGGAGTCTTTATGAGTACGCCAACTCAGTAGTAATGAAAACAAATCGCAGTCTGAGAATTATAAAACACACAGTACAGATCCACAATTCCACAAAACCAGTAAAACATCAAGTCACCATGTAGTATTCATCAAATAATAAGTTCGAAATCAGTTTCTAGAAATCCCTTGAAAACAATTGCAATATCAGTATATCTCAGTGAAATTCTCAGTAGAACCAGTTTGAAAACGAAGTAAATCATAGTTCGAAAGCTTAGTAAAATCATCACAAATCTGCCCCTCGGGCCAAAATCATTTCTCATAACAGTTTCCCTCAGGCATTCCCTCAATCACTCAATATTGATCATCACTCAGTATCAATTATCACTCAGTATCAATCATCACTCAGTATCAGCCCCGCGGGCAATCATCATCACTCAATCGATATCAGCGCTCACTGGGGGTGTGTACAGACTCCGGAGGGGCTCCTACAGCCCAAGCGCAATAATAACATGAGGCCTGAAAGCCTCCTCACCACTCTCCTGAGGCCTGAAAGCCTCCTCACCACACTCCTGAGGCCTGAAAGCCTCCTCACCACACTCCTGAGGCCTGAAAGCCTCCTCACCACACTCCTGAGGCCTGAAAGCCTCCTCACCACTCAGTCAGACACTCTCAATTTGCCCTTAGGCCATAAACATACCGGGTTCTCGACCCCAAACAGTGTTTCAATTTTCAATAAATAGTATCAAATACTCTGAGTGTCAAAACAATTTATCAGGAAAAGACTGAGTG
>ML250888.1:0-24271 GCA_005239495.1 Nicotiana undulata | reverse complement strand
AAATCGGTTTCGCAACTCAATAGTCGCCTAAATAGGAAAGATGTTTCCAAAGTTTCCACCTTTTCATTTCAAAACCCGTGAAAGGGTGCATAGTCCGGGGTTTCATACCCTCAGGACAGGATTTAAAGACATTACTTACCTCAAAACTAGCCCGAAACTACTTCGCAATGCGTTTTCCTTTCGAATCAACCTCTGAAGGCTCCAAATCTACCAAGTTCAGATTTTTATCATCAATATATGCTTAAGGAACGAATTCCAATCGAAAGATATCAAATTTAGCTCAAAAATCCGAAATTGGTCAAAACCCGACCCCTGGGCACCGCGTTCCGAAACTCAGAAATTTTTATACAAAAGTGTTATCCGTTTTCTCATGAGTCCGTACATATAAAGAGCACAAAAATCGGAGTTCGTTTGACCCCTCAAATCGACCCTTAAAGGTCTCATAATCTCAAGCCCTAAAACCCAATTTTTCTACTGATTTTCCATAAATGTACACTGGTTTTATGTTCTATAATCATCCATAATCGAGCTTTAATGATCAAAACACTTACCTCTATGAAGAACAAGGATTTCCCCCTTCAAAAATCGCCTCAAAAGCTCTTTGTCCGTACAAAAATGGTGTAAAAAGGGTTTAGGTTGCAGAAGGGTTTATTTAAATATGCCCAGTGATTTACTCTCCGCGATCGCGGTCAACGCCCTGCCATCGCACAACTATTCCCCTTTTGACCTCCGCGATCGCGGTCAACTCCCTGCGATCGAATAGCTCTGCCACTTTTAACTTCCGCGATCGCGGTCATCACTCTATGATCGCACAGCTCTGCTGCCCCTCTACTCCGTGATCGCATACCAATGTTCGCGATCGCACAGAGCAAAATGTGCCTGCCCAAAATAACTCACCGCGATCGCAGTGAAGGAATTTGCTGTGCACAAAAACCAGAAAACCAACTATGTATTCAAGTCCAAATGAGTCCGTTAATCACCCGAAATCAATCCCGAGCCCCTCGGGGCCCCAACCAACTATATCAACACATCACATATGATCATTCAAACTTAGTTGCACTCTCAAAACACTAAAAATAACATCAAAACTCCAAAATCACATCGGATTCAAGCCTAAGATTTTTGAAATTTCTAAAATCCACCAACGATGCTGAAACTATTCAAAACAACTCTGATTGACCTGAAATTTTGCAGACACATCCAAAATGACATTACGAACTTGTTCCAACTGTTGGAATTCCATTCCGACCCCGATAGCCTATTTTCCACTGCCGACCAAAAACTAACTTTCGCCAATTCAAGCCTAATTCTACACCGGGCATCACAAAATTATTCCGGACTCACTCCTAAGTTCCAAATCACCTAACGAAGCTATCCGAGCCATAAAATTCGCATTCCGAGGTCGTTTACCAATAAGTCAACTCTCGATTGACTTTTCCCATTTTAAGGCTAGTTTTAAAGACTGAATGACTAAACTCTCACTACAACCATTCTGATTTCAAGCCTACCAACTCTAACACATCAATAACAGTTAAACCAAACTATGACAAGGAAATAACAGTAATTATAATGCAGGTGCTACGTAACGACAGACCGGGTCGTTACATTCTCCCCCTCTTAAACAAACGTTCGTCCTCGAACGAGTCTAGAAACATACCTGGAGTCTCAAACAAGTGAGGATATTTGCTCTGCATCTCCCGCTCGGTCTCCCAAGTAGCCTCCTCCACTGGCTGACCTCTCCACTGCACCTTCACTGATGCTATCTCCTTAGATCTCAGCTTTCTGACCTCACGAGCTAAAATAGCTACTGGCTCAACCTCGTATGACATATCACCCTCGAGCTGAACTGTGCTGAAGTCTAACACATGAGACGGGTCACCAACATATTTCCGGAGCATCGACACATGAAATACCAGATGGACACTCGACAGCCTGGGTGGCAAGGCAAGTCTATAAGCCACCTCTCCAACCTTCTGAAGCACCTCAAAAGGACCAATGAACCGCAGACTCAACTTTCCTCTCTTTCTGAACCTCATAACACCCTTCATGGGTGACACCTTCAGCAGTACTTTATCTACTTCCATAAATGACACATCCCGAACCTTCCGGTCTGCATAACTCTTCTGCCGAGACTGCGCCGTGCGAAGTCGCTCCTGAATAAACTTCACCTTCTCCAACGCATCCTGAATCAAGTTTGTGCCCAATAACTTAGCCTCACCAGGCTCGAACCAACCAACCGGAGATCTGCACCTCCTACCATATAAGGCTTCATACGGGGCCATCTGTATATTAGACTGATAGCTGTTATTATATGCAAACTCCGCTAATGGCAGAAACTGATCCCATGAACCAACAAAATCAATCACACAAGCCCGTAACATATCCTCCAATATCTGAATAGTCCGTTCCGACTGCCCGTCAGTCTGGGGATGAAATGTGGTGCTCAACTCTACATCAGTACCCATACCTCTCTGTACAACTCTCCAAAACTGAGATGTGAACTTTGTACCTCTGTCAGAAATAATAGAAACCGGAACTCCATGCAATCAGACAATCTCCTTAATGTAAATACTAGCTAACCGCTCTGAAGTATAAGTAGTACTGACAGGAATGAAATGCGCGGACTTGGTCAATATATCTACAATGACCCAAATAGCATCAAAACCCTTCGAAGTCCGTGGAAGCCCAACTACAAAGTCCATAGTAATCCGCTCCCACTTCCACTCCGGAATATCTAACCTCTGAAGCAAACCACTTGGTCTCTGGTGCTCATACTTGACCTGCTAGCAGTTGAGACACCTTGTTACATACTTTACAATATCTCTCTTCATCCGCCTCCACCAATACTGCTGTTTCAGATCCTGATACATCTTCGCGGCACCCGGATGGATAGAATGCCGCGAGTTGTGAGCCTATGCTAATATCAACTCCTGAATACTATCTACATTGGGCACGCAAATACGAACCTGCATCCTCATGACCTAATCATCACCAATAGTCACATCTCTGGCATCACCTTTACGAACCCTATCCTGGAAAACTAACAAGTGCAGGTCATCATATTGTCTTGCCTTAATCTGATCAAATAAAGAAGACCGAGAAGCCATGCTAGCTACCACCCGTGGAGAATATGACAAATCCATCTCACTAACTGACCCGCTAAAGCCTGAACATCAAGGGCTAAAGGTCGCTCTGCTGAAAGATAAGCTAGACTTCCCAAACTCTTGGCTCTGCGACTCAAGGCATTGGCCACCGTATTGTCCTTCCCCGGATGATACAAAATAGTCAAGTCATAGTCCTTAAGAAGATCCAACCATCTCCTCTGCAGAAAATTCAAGTCCTTCTGCCTCAGCAAATACTTCAAACTACGATGATCAGTGAAAATCTCACACTGCACCCCATACAAATAATGCCACAAAATCTTTAAGGCATGAACAATGGCAGCTAACTCAAGATCGTGCACTGGGTAATTCTTCTCGTGCACCTTCAACTGTCTAGACGCGTAGGCAATCACCCTACCATCTTGCATCAATACCGCTCCCAAGCCAACTCTAGAAGCATCACAATAAACCGTATAAGAACGCGAACCAGTAGGCAACACCAAAATCGGAGTTGTGGTCAATGCTGACTTAAGCTTCTGAAATCTCTCCTCACATGCATCGGACCATCTGAATAGAACACCCTTCTATGTCAATTTGGTCAGAGGTGAAGCAATAGAAGAAAATACTTCCACAAAGCGATGGTAGTAACCCGCCAGACCAAGGAAACTCCGAATCTTTGTAGCTGAAGACGGTATAGGCCAACTCTACACCGCCTCAATCTTCTTCGGATCAACCTGAATAACCTCACTAGACACCACGTGCCCTAAGAAAGCCACTGAACCAAGCCAAAACTCACACTTGGAGAATTTTGCATAAAGCTTCTCCTCCCTCAATCTCTGTAACACAATCCTCAAGTGCTGAGCATGCTCTTCCTGGCTACGGGAATAAACCAGGATGTCGTCAATGAACACAATGACGAAAGTATCAAGGTAGAGCTGAAACACATTATTCATCAATTGCATGAATGCGGATGGGGAATTGGTCAGCCCAAATGACATAACCAGGAACTCATAATGACCGTATCTGGTCCTGAAAGCAGTCTTCGGAATGTCAGAATCCCAAATTTTCAACTGATGATACCCCGACCTCAAGTCGATCTGGGAGAATACCTTATCTCCCTGAAGTTGATCAAATAAGTCATCAATACGAGGTAAAGGATAACGATTCTTCACTGTAACCTTATTCAGCTGTCTATAATCAGTACACATACGCATGGAGCCATCATTCTTTTTCACAAACAACACCGGCGCACCCCAAGGCGAAGCACTAGGCCGGATGAACCCCTTATCTTAGAGTTCCTGAAGCTGATCTTTCAATTCTTTAACCTCCGCTAGTGCCATGCGGTAAGGTGGAATAGAGATAGGCTGAGTGTCTGGCACCAGGTCAATACCAAAGTCAATATCCCTGTCAGGTGGCATGCATGGCAGGTCTATAGGGAATACATCCAGAAAATCACGGAGTACAGGAACAAAATCAACAGATGGAGTCTCACTACTAACATACCTCACAAACGCAAGATAAGATTCACACCCTTTCTCAACCATATGATGAGCCTTTAAATAAGAAATCACTCTGCTAGGTACATGCTCTATAGACCCCCTCCACTCAACTCTCAGAACTCCGGGCATAGCTAAGGTTACGGTCTTAGCATTAAAATCAAGAATCGCATGACATAGGGATAACCAATACATGCCCAAAATCACATCAAAATCAACCATACCGAGTAACATCAAATCCACTCGGGTCTCCAGACCCCCTAATAGATATAAGACACGACCGATACACACGGTCCACAATAATAGTATCACCCACCATAGTCGAAACATGAACAGAAGTAACTAGAGACTCACAGGGCATATTAAAAAAACGAGCAAAATAGGATGAGACATAAGAGTACGTGGAACTACCTGACTGAATGCTTTTTCTTCTTCCTTGGGGAACTAGAGAGACACATTGTCACTCTTTTCTTCTATATGACGAACTTTTTTCTCCTTTTCTCATCATTCCAAACCTTTCAACATTGTTTTCTTGAATCCTTTCAACCTTTACTTTTCTTTTGATATGCTTCTTTTTAGCTTTTTATCCTTTTCTTTGCCTTTCCTTTTCATCAATTTTTTATGTTCTTTGCATCTTTTATCACTTTGAAATTCCTCATCTCTCCCCAAAACTTATGTTTTTGACTATTGTTCATCATGAATGCTAAGGAAAGATTGGGTGCCAAGAGAGGGTCATTGTAGAACGGATGAAGGCTTGTAGTGTGGTTATTGAATAAAAAAGGCTTAGGCTCAAAGGGGTTGACTAAGGATGTCATAATGGTAGTCTATGGAAGTTTTCAAAGTTCAAATGGGACCAAGGAGAGCCTATAATCACTTCTCAAGTCGAGCTACACTTATAATTTTGCCTAGAAAAACATTCGGGGCAAGTTCTAGACTTGTTGGCACGGGACTTGGACTTGCAATTCAAAACCTCACCTCTCAAGCTACTGGATTTTTAAAGAGACTAGAGTCAAGGGCCCACAACAACCTTAGCTAGGATTGAAGATCACAAATGGCCAACAATAACCACTTGATGATAACTTTAGTCAACTCAAGATTCTAAAGGTCACAACTAGAGCTAATCTCGTCAACAAACTTGTCTCTAATCATGAGGTCGAAGGTAAATGTGCTAGTGCCAAGTGAAGCTTACTTGAGTCAATTTTATTCATTGCTATTATATATGTCAAAAGAAAAAGAAAAACATACCCAATCCGTTAAGAAGGTTTTCACTCCATCATCCTTGGGAAGAGCCACCCGGTTCACACAAACTTCACCTTTGGAAAGAACCGTGACATTAAGAAAAACAAAGTCTTATTGATCATGAAAAAAATGTAAAAAGAAGCTACAAATTAAAAAAAAACCTACTAAAGGAAATAAGAAGCTAAACTATTAAGGAAAATCACAAAAGAAGTTATAAAGTAAAAATATGGAAAGTAAAATGAATATGTACAATAGGGGATTGAAATGAATATACACAAAATGGGGATGAATATATACATGAGATGGTAATTTTATATACATACCAAAAGTGAAAAGTACGAAAATGAAAGTACGATAAGTAGAAAATAAAGATAAAAAGTATCAAGGTTATTACATACCAATCATCAAAATCATCACATCAAAATAAGGCTAACCCCTCAAATAAAAATTAGCATTGTCCTCAATGCTATAAGCAAACATAGAATAGGGGAGGGATAGAGAGTAAAGAAAACTCCCTATGAGGCCTCTGTCTGAATGGGGTCACCGGCGAGGTCCTGTGGCTATCCAGAATCATCACCTCCCTCGGGGTCCTCCAACTGAATCTCCAAATCATCAGTTTGGGATATCACCAGTCTCCTCATCGGCTCTCTGTCAACCTCCTGCTCTGGTATCTGTGCTATCTGTGCTGCAGGGGAAGTCTCTCCCATAAGGAGATCCAAAGGTATGTCGCCGGCGGAAGTGAGCTTCACCACCTCCTTCTTCAATTCTTCTTGACCCTTCTTCACTTTCCTCACCTATTTACCCAGCTCCTTGATTACCTTTTCATGCTTACCCAGAGACTCCAGAATCTTCTTTTGGTTGTCAAGAATACTCTTCAATGATTCCTCCACTGATGGAGGCATCTGGAGTTGTGCTGGAACTGCCTGAGCTGCTACGACATTGACAAGGCATATAGCTTTGATGTAGCTACCTGCATCCAGTTGTTGATGCTGGCTAAAGTCTGATTTACCCTCAATGCAGTCTGAGGGTAAGCTGATGAAGAAGGCACTGATGGAGGAAACGAAGTAGATGTCCTGGAGGGTGGATGTGGCATGGAAACAGATGACCCCTCAACAGTGGAAGGCTCGGCTCAGTGGCCACTACCCCTGGCTCTTCAGACTGGCCAATGGAGGTGGTGGCTTTTGCCTTTGACTTGGGATTGTCCGGACCCTGAAGGCTGTACCAAGTGAATGGCCTTTTTGGCTTCATTTTAGTGTCAAATTCCCTTCCTTCTACTCCTTGGTACTCTAGGAACATGGTGAGGAAGTTTGGGAAGGGATATGATCTCTCATCCTTGCCAATAGCTTTGGTGATAACTCTGGCCATAATGTTCCCCACATTTAACGGGAACCCCGCCATGATAGCCCCCACAATAATTGCTCAGGAGACCGGAATATCACTGGCATGCATAGTAGGGTCTATCCGGCTGCACACAAAAGTGGACCACCCCTTTGCTTCAAAGCTCAAGGTGTTCCTAAAGATCGGAACTCCATATGTCAGCCAAGTTGGGTAGTCCTAGGGATGGCTATCACCGATGCAAGCCATGGGCGGTCTAATTCACCCAAAGCCACCTTCTCTAGATAGAGCGACTCATCCTTATCATTGAACCCAACATAATCATTTAAAGCCTTGCCATCAAAAAGAATCTTCCGGTTTGGACCTTGGCCAAATATGTGCCCTTTTTGATGTGGGTGACATTTGCATAGAACTCTTTGACCAAATACTCATTGGCCTTCGGTAGGTTGCTAGGGAAGAACTTCCACCCCACTCTCTCATTGAATTACCTCCTAACATTGGGGTTGTGGGGTAGAAGATCTCGCTCAATGAATACCCTCTCAAGTGTGAGTGACCTTTGAGGCCACCATTCCCGGAACTTGTGGTAGGCCTTCTCACTGACAAATTAGTCTTGCCATACCACCGGGTTCCTTGATCTAACCAACCCCCCAGTCTGGGTGTCACCCCATCTGCCGTTATACGGGACATCATCATCACTATCAACATTCACTGGGGATGCTGTGGAGGCTGGAGTTGCA
The DNA here is from genome assembly GCA_005239495.1 of Nicotiana undulata. NCBI lineage: Eukaryota > Viridiplantae > Streptophyta > Magnoliopsida > Solanales > Solanaceae > Nicotiana > Nicotiana undulata. The sequence goes on along the minus strand of ML250888.1, from coordinate 16,363 downwards.
GCAATTTGGGCAGGAGGTATTGGAGTGTCACTATCTCTTTCTGAGCCAGACCCGGATGAAGAGGTAGGTTCATTTACTAGGCGACGGTGCTGGGATTATGCCTCATGTTGAGTTTAGGAAGCATCCCCCTCAGAAAGTTCCCGAGAGGTGACATATTCACTGGTCTACGAAGTGTCTGGAGTAGGTCTCCGGAGAGTCTGTTTATTCCTAATGATTCTTTTGGGAGCTAGGGGTGCAACGATCTATTTTCTCCCTCGGCCCCGGGAGGAATCTCCCCTGCCTTATTGTTTTTCTGGACCACCTCGAGATCTAACCACTATCTGCATACACAATCAGTGAAAGCTCATTAGTATCGTTATCCAATCAATTATGAAATGACAGCAGATAAATGATCACAATGTTGCAAAGAGCATTGGTCTGTTGTCAATGAAAAAAGAGTCGCGGCCGCAGACTGGCCACCGCTGACCGTGTAAAAAGAGCCGCGGCTACAAGAGACTGGGGTTCAGACTACCCAGTCTCTGAAGTTGAAGCATCGCTGACCGTGAAAATCTGGGCGCGACTGCAAAAAAAGAAACGTTGATCGCATAAAAACGAACGCGGTTGCGGACCCAGTGGCATGATTCTCTGAAGCTTAGACGCGCGGTTCACGAAATTATTAGCGCGGTCGCATGAAAGCCACCGCGGACCGCGGAAATATCATCGCGGTCGCGAACACTCAACTGACTCATTGTTTACACACATGGACGCGGATCGCGAAATTTGGGTCGCGGAATTCAAATTCTACGGGCACTAAAGAATGGTTTATGAACTAGGGTTTTCACTTTGCAAAAGTTATGGCAATTAAGTGGTAAAATGAACAACCCCATCCCCAATTGGTCATGAAAAAATGATTACCCATATGAATTAACCCTCAATTATGCATCATTTTGACTTAGGCTTGTATTAACCCTAACTAAAAGAAAAGAAATGGAACTAAAAAGAATAGGAAATAAAGAATTAAAATTAAGACTGAGAAATTTAGCATACCAGTTGTTTGATTTGTGGTAAAAATTAACTTCTTGATAAATGGTACGAGTGTTAGATGCAGACCACAAGAAAATGAACAATGTCATGAGGCTTTGAGAAGTGAGAGTTCGAAAAGGGTAAAAGGAGTTGGGCCCTTCTATTTATACTTAAAACATACAGACCCACCGACTTACCTGGGCGCGAACGCGGAATTTCACTACGGTCCGCGCTTTTAGCCTTTTGAAGGGCATATGCTTCACCAACTCTGCTGAGAGAGGCAAAATATGTGCGGCGCGATACACGTACCGCTGACCGCGAAATAACCACCACGAACGCGGAGTGAAATTCAAAGAGTTACCATTCAGGACTTTTCAAGTCTGCGTCCGCTGCATATTTACGCCCCCGCGAAATAGCTCCCGCTGACCGCGTAATTTTTTACGCGGTCAGCGGTCCAATTTCCATACTTAGCCAGATTATCCCAGTATCAGACCTGCACATCACAAACAATTCCTACACAAAGCTCACAACCAGTTAGTTCAAAATAGAGCCTAATCTAAGGAGAAATGAAAAAGAAAGAAAAAAACACTTGGGTTGCCTCCCAAGAAGCGCCTGATTTAACGTTGCAATACGACGCATGTTACCATCATTATTGGAACTTGATCAAGGCCATCACGTGGATGTCATCAAACTTTCCCACGTAATGCTTCACATGGTGCCCATTAACCTGGAATATTTCACCATTTTTTTTCTTCGAGTCAAGAGCACCAAAAGGTGTTACATACACTACCTCAAAGGGGCCACTCCACTTGGACTTAAGCTTTCCCGGAAACAGTCGTAACCCTGAGTTGAAGAGAAGGATCAAATCACCCTCTTTGAATTCCTTGCTTCGGGAATATTTGTCGTACAAGTATTTCATCTTCTCCTTGTACAATGATGAGATTGAATAGGCATGAAACCGGAATTCATCTAGCTCATTGAGTTGTTCCACACGGAGATTTGCTGCAACATCCCACTCAAGATTTAACCTCTTCAAGGCCCACATGGCTTTATGTTCTAGGTCAACTGGCAAATGATACACTTTTCCAAACACCAACTGGTACAGAGACATACCTATTAGAGTCTTAAATGCAGTTCTATAAGCCCACAACGTGTCATCTAGCTTTGTTGACCAATCTGTTCTATTTGCATTCACAGTTTTTGACAATATGCTTTTGATTTCCCTGTTTGAGACCTCTACTTGTCCACTAGCTTGGGGGTGATAAGGAGTTGATACCTTGTGATTGACATCATACTTTGCAAGAAAAGTGTCAAATGCCCTATTGCAGAAATGAGACCCTCCATCACTGATAATTGCCCGAGGAGTACCAAACTGTGTGAAGATGTTTTTCTTGAGGAATGCCACCACACTCCGGGATTCGTTGTTGGAAAAAGCCACGGCTTCGACCCACTTGGAAACATAATCAACTGCCACCAGAATGTAAGTATTTCCACACGAACTCACAAAAGGCCCCATGAAGTCTATGCCTCACGTGTCAAAAATGTCAACATCAAGGATAGTGATGAGAGGCATTTCATCCTTCTTTGATATTCCCCCATCTCTCTGACATTTATCACATCTCTTGACAAGCTCACTTGCATCTCTATACAGGGTTGGCCAATAAAAACCACAGCTAAGAACCTTGGGAGCAGTTCTCGCTCCACTGTGATGACCACCGTAGGGCGAGGAATGACAAGCATCAAGTATACTCACTTGCTTCTCCTCTGGGACACATCTACGAATCACACCATCATTGCAAATCTTGAACAAATAGGGCTCATCCCAATAATAGTCCAAACTGTCCCGTTTGAGTTTCTTCCTTTGGTTAGAAGAGATCTCACAGGGGATAATGCCAGCAACAAGGAAATTGGCAACATCCACGAACCAAGGCAATTCATTCAAAGAAACCGAGAGGAGTTGCTCACCGGGAATGCATCATTAATTTCAAGACCATATTTGGGCCTCCCTTCCTCTTCTAGACGGGACAAATGATCCACTACCTGATTTTCACTTCCTTTCCTATCAATGATCTAGAGGTCAAACTCTTGAAGCAACAAAACCCATCTCATCAATCTAGCTTTCGAGTCATTCTTGGTCATCAAGTAACGGAGCGTTGCCTGATCGGTGTGAACAATCACTTTGGCACTCATGAGATAAGGTCTGAATTTCTCCATGGAAAAACACAATTGCTAGCAACTCTTTTTCCGTCATTGTATAATTAACCTGGGCATCATTCATCTTTTTGCTTGCATAGTACACCAGGTGTAATATCTTGTTCACCCTTTGCCCCAAGGCCGCTCCTACCGCAACATCACTTGCGTCGCATATAAGCTCAAAGGGAGATCTCCAATTGGTTGTAGTAATGGTTGGAGTGGTTGTCAATTTATACTTCAAGAGCTCAGAAGCCTTAATGCACTCTTCATTGAAATCAATTTTTTCATCCTTTTCTAGAAGCTTGCACAAAGGGTTCACCACTTTGGAGAAGTCTTTGATGAACATTCGGTAGAACCCCGCGTGCCCAAGAAAACTCCTATATCCCTTGACGGAAGTAGGAGGAGGTAGCTTTGAAATCACTTCTATCTTTGCCTTGTCCACTTCGATTCCGTTCTTTGAGATCTTATGGACGAGGACAATGCCCTCCTCGACCATAAAGTGACATTTTCCCAATTAAGCACAAGATTTGTCTCTTCATATCGGGATAACACTTTGTCAAGATTTTCCAAAACATTCTTCAAATGAGTCTCCAACCACACTAAAATCATCCATAAATGCTTCAAGTAAGTCCCCCACCATGTCCGTAATATGGCCACCATGCACTGCTGAAAGGTAGCAGGTGCATTACATAATTCGAGTGGCATCCGTGAAAATGCAAATGTTCCACAGGACATCTGAAGGTCATTTTCTCTTGGTCTTTCGGAGCTATAAGAATCTGGTTGTAACCTGAGTACCCATCCAAGAAACAATAGTACGCACTCCCGGCAAGTCTGTCTAACATCCGATCAAGAAAGGGCAATGGAAAATGATCTTTTCGGGTGACTTTGTTCAACTTTCGGTAGTCCATGTATACCCTCCATCCGGTCACGGTGCTAGTAGGGATCAACTCATTTTTATCATTTGTCACAACGCCATACCCCCCTTTTTAGGCACACATTGCACCGATGAAGTCTATGCACTATCCGAAATAGGATATACCACCCCAACATCAAGCCATTTGATAATTTCCTTCTTGAAGACCTCTTGCATAGCCTCGCGTTGATGTTCCACATACGGTTTTGTATCATCCTCAAGTATAATTTTATGCATGCAAAAGGTGGAGTTGTACCCCGAATGTCAGCTAAGGTCCATCCAATTGCCTTTTCTTCTTTGAAGCACCTCAAGAGTGGAGTTTACCTGCACTTTGGTTAAACACGCAGAAAGAATAATAGGTAATGTAGAAGACGGGCCTAAGAATTCATACTTTATGTGAGAGGGTAGAGGCTTCAACTCCAATGTTGGTGGCTCCTCGATCGAGGGCTTTTTCGATGGAGTCGTCCAATTTTCCAAGTCCAAGGAGAGTTTACGGGGCCCTTAGGATCCCATTCCTTGCAATGCATTAGCATATTCAACCAAACCATCCCTTTCATCATCCTCATGGTTCAACAATACAACTTCCATAGAATCTTCCACATTGATCATTGAACTTGTTTCATCAACTATCACCTCCGTCACGAGGTCAACAAAAGAGCAAACTCATTACTATTCGGTTGCCTCATCGATTTGCACACGTGGAATACAACCTTTTCATCGCCCACCCGGAAGGTCAGCTCCCTTGCTTCCACATCAACAAAGCCTTCCCTGTTGCTAGGAAAGGCCTTCCCAATATTATAGGCACCTCATAGTCGACTTCGCAGTCGAGAATCACAAAATCAACGGGCAAAAGAAACTTGTTGAACCGAAAAAAAAAATCAATAATACTGATCGGCTCTAACCCTGCACCACTATAGAATGGCGAGGAAGGGTCGATGTAGCTTTTACCCGACGGATCGAGATCGATATCCACAAGGAGTTATAAGATGGGTATTGGGTTCCTATCCGACCTAGTTATGTATTTTGTCTTTAATTACACTTCTAGTCATAGGTTGGTTTGATTCTATTCTAATAGTTTAAAGCTATTGATTGCTAAAAAGAAGCTAAGTATAATGTTTTTGTAAGGGTTTTCTCAGTTTATAAAGGGCACTAGGGAAGCGACTTACACCTAGGCGAGTATCTAATGAAATCTATAGTTTAGGAAAAACTTGTTGTATATGGGATCGTGATATAACCTCACACTCCATTACTCACCCTATACCTCTTGGTAATTTGGGTGACTTCGCCCGAATTGGCTTTCTTAAGCCTAATTGGGTGTTCAAATAGTGCAAGTGAAATTGGCTCAAGTCGGGTATACTATCTCTAGGTTTAACCCTTTAACTGGGGCTATCAATCTCTTGAATTTACCCTAGTTACTTGTTAGCCTATTTTACCTAGACTTGGGTCCTCTTTCTCAAGAAGAACCCTAGTAAAAAGGCATGAATCAGTGTTTGCAACTACCAATTCAACAGATAAAGCATGCAACAAGCTAAATATCACTAACCCATAACAAATAAGCCATAAAATTAAAGACCTATAAGATACCCACACTAGGGTTGGGCCACGTTGTCTTCGCCTGTTGACCATTAGATTGACCCCTTCCATTGCATGTACTTTCTTTGGTCCTTGGATTTGTTGAAGCTGTGCTTTGGCAAGTTGGTTCATAGTTGTTGTTAACTCAGCAATGGCTTATTTATGGTCTTGGAGTTTCTTGTGAAGATTGATCACATTCAGGTCACCTTGAGGAACGTTTGCCAGACTTTGCCATGCTGAAGAAGTGTCATCCATTTCATCAAGAATATCACAGGCTTTATCATAAGACAACTTCATAAGATTTCCCCCAGCTAATTGGTTCACCACACATTGATTGGTCGTGTTTATACCCCGGTAAAATGTTTGTTGTATCATAGCTTCTATCATGTCATTATTGCGTCATTCCTTGACCATTGTTCTGTATCTCTCCCAAATCTCATGAAGGGGTTCATTTGTTCTTACTTGAATGCTAAGATTTCATCCCTTAAAGTTGCCATATGTCTGGGTAAGAAAAACTTGGCAATAAACTTGTCTGCCAACTCATCCCACGTACAGATGGAATGGTTGGGGAGTCTCTCGAGCCAATCCAATACTTTCCCTCTAAGAGAAAAAGGAAACAGTCTAAGCCTCAAAGCATCCTTCAACACGTTTGTCTGTTTGCTTCCCCAACAGGTATTCACAAATCCCCTTAAATGTTTATAAGCATTCTGATGGGGATAGCATGTGAAATATCCTCGCCGCTCCAATAAAGTCAACGTCACATTTGTAATTTGAAAATTGCCCGCCCGGATTCGGGGTGGGACAATCGCACTAGTATATCCTTCATTTGAAAGCACCCGAGGAGCTGCTCTTGGAGGAGGTGGGGGAGGGTCTATAATATTTTCATTGGCCAGACGACCTCTTCTTTGAGCTTGAGGTACTAGATGCACCTCATCATCCCCGTTATCATCTACCTCCTCCCCCGGTATAACATTTCTGAGAGGATCTGTCAGTTGTACCTAAAGAGATTAAACACACACTTTAGTAAAATAGAAGGAAGGAAAAACAATCTACACAACTAGACAAATAGATAGCCCAAACCATTTAACTCCCCAGCAACGGCGCCAAAAAGTGATCGGCTCTAACCCTACACCACTATAGAATGGCGAGGAGGGGTCGATGTAGCTTTTACCCGAAGGATCGGGATCGATATCCACAGGGAGTTATAAGATGGGAATTGGTTTCTTATCCGACCTAGTTATGTATTTTGTCTTTAATTACACTTCTAGTCATAGGTTGGTTTGATTCTATTCTAATAGTTTAAAGCTATTGATTGCTAAAAAGAAGCTAAGTGTAATGTTTTTGTAAGGGTTTTCTCAGTTTATAAAGGGCACTAGGGAAGCGATTTACACTTAGGCGAGTATCTAATGAAATCGATAGTTTAGGAAAAACTTGTTGTATATGGGATCGCGATATAACCTCACACTCCATTACTCTCCCTATACCTCTCAGTAGTTTGGGTGACTTTGCCCGAATTGGATTTCTCAAGCCTAATTGGGTGTTCAAACAGTGCAAGTGAAATTGGCTCGAGTCGAGTCTTACTATCTCTAGATTTAACCCTTTAATTGGGGCTATCAATCTCTTGAATTTACCCCAATTCCTTGTTAGCCTATTTTACCTAGACTTGGGTCATCTTTCTCAAGAAGAAACCTAGTAAAAAAGGCATGAATCAGTGTTTGCAACCACCAATTCAACAAATAAAGCATGAAATAAGGTAAATATCACTAACCCATAACAAATAATCCCTAAAATTAAAGACTCATAAGATACCCACACTAGGGTTGGGTCACAACCCTAGCTAATGGGTCTAGCTACTCATAATCAAGGTAGAAATCAAAGATGTAGATGAAATAATAGCCATGAATGTTAAATACAAAGATAAAATCTAACATTATAAGCTAAATCTACTCTAAAATTACTCAAAAGGGAAATAGGCTGCTGTGCACGAGCTCACTAATACAAAAGATGACCTAAAAATGTGAAAAACAGGCGCCTCAACGGATCGACTTTCGCAGTTGCGCAATAACTAGCGCGGACCGCGTTTCTTCAAGATTGGACCTCTCTGAACCATGGTTCCACTCCTAGAGGAATTCTGATCGCCTCCGCATTATGATTTAGCACGACCACGTAAAATAAACGATGATCGCATTTCATGGTTGACCAAATATTGCTGACTCTATGATCCTCCAATTTCGCTCTCAACAGAAATTCCGTCACGGCCGCGCCAATGGCTTCACGGACGCTCTTTTGTGTCGCTGTCAGCGGTCTCAACTAAGTCCAAATCCATCTCTCTGAACCGCATGTCTGCGACCGCCCTCAATAATCTGCCTCAGCAGTAATGCTTACGCTGCAGCGCAAAACTGGCGCTGTCAGCGCTCCAGTTGAATTCATGACTTGTGCAAGTTTGGCTCTATTTTTGGCCTCTTTGCTTCATTTTGACCAAAACCTGCAAGTAAGCACCTTGAGTTAGTTTTCGGGAATACTTAACGCATTTTTGCCCAAAAACCTAAGCGAAAGAGAGTAAATAGTAGGTTAAAATCCCTAGTTATCAAATACTAAGAGGGCTCTTCATTGTTCTATCCGCCATTTGCAATCTCATTGAAGTCACCCTCGGTTGACCAATACCCAAAGTCTTGAATACGGAATAAGGCATAAAATTTATACTTGCTCCCAAATCACACAAGGCTTTTGCAAAATCTGCACTCCCAATGGTACAAGGAATGGTAAATGCGCCGGGATCTTCAAGCTTTAAAGCCATCGAGTGCACAATTTCACTAACTTGATGAGTCATTTTGATGGTCTCGCAATCCCTATATCTCTTTTTAGTCACCAAGTCTTTCATAAACTCTGCGTATCCCGACATTTTCTCAAGTGCTTCCACCAAGGGCACATTGATTGACAAGATTTTCATCATCTCAATAAACTTTTTAAATTGATTTTCATTCTTTTGTTTTGCAAGTCTTTGAGGATAAGGCGGAGGAGGCCTTGGAAAAGGAGCCTTGGCTTTTGGCACTATCGTTTCCGGTATGTCTATCACGTGTTCCCTAGACGGGTTCTCGTCATTTTGAGTCTCCTCCTCGTTATCATGAATATCGATCCTCACTTCCTCATTCAAATTCTCTTCACTCACTTGCTCATCAACTATTGGATCATCATCATTTTGCAACATGACATCTTTATTCATAATTTTCTTTTGATTGGAGGTAATTGCTTCAACACTTCTACCGCTCCTAGTGGTCATCGCCATCGCATGTCCTGTATTATTCCCGCCCTTCAGGTTTACTACCGTGTCACTTGGTAGAGCCCCTTAAGGGCGAGTGTTCAATGCTTGCGAGATTTGACCCATTTGTACTTCTAGGTTGCGGATGGAAGTAGTGTGGGAGGCAATTTGATCATCGGAATCGGCATTCCTTTCCATCATCTGCTTAAACATATTCTCAATCCACCCCATTTCATCAGTTGAAAAACTTTTCCCTTGAGATTGATATGGAGGTGGATTGTTGGGTTGTTGAAACATCGGGGGCCTTTGAAAGCCCGGCCCCCGGTTGCCTTGATTATTGTTACCCCAACCACCTTGGTTGTTATTACCTCCCCAATTGCTATTGTTATTTCCTTGATGCCCCTAGTTCTGGTTGTTGTTCCCCCAATTGTTAGAGTTTTTGTTATTGCCATTGTTCCAATTCCGTTGGCCTTGATTGTCCCAATTCTTATTATTCCCTTGCGATCTTCATTGTTAATTTGGAGCATTTCTCTGTTGTCCTTGATAGTTGTTTGCATATAAAACTTCCTCGCTTTGGTCATCATACGAATCATCTTGGTTATAGCCACTTCCACTTTGTTCATATTGATCTTGATTACCTTGCACTTGTTGACCACGTTGTCTCCTCTTGTTGACCATTAGATTGACCCCTTCCATTGCATTTACTTGCTTTGGTCTTTGAATATGTTGCAACTGTGCTTTGGCTAACTGGTTCATGGTTGTTGTCAACTCAACTATGGCTTGTCCGTGGTCTTGAAGCTCCTTATGAAGATTAACTACATTCAGGTCACCTTGGGGAACATTTGCCAACCTCTGCCAAGCTGAAGAAGTGTCAGCCTTTTCATCAAGTATGTCACAAGCCTCGTCATAAGACAACTTCATAAAATCCCTCCCTGCTAACTGGTTCACTACACATTGATTGGTCGTGTTTATACCCCGGTACAATATTTGTTGGATCATTGCTTCGGTTATGTCATTATTGGGGAATTCCTTGACCATAATTCTATATATCTCCCATATTTCATGAAGGGGTTCATTGGGTTCCTATTTGAAGGCTAATATCTCATCCCTTAATGCTGTCATATGACCCGGTGAGAAAAACATGGATATAAACTTATCCGCCAACTCATTCCACGCAGTGATGGAATGGTTGGGGAGCCTTTCGAGCCAGTCCAAAGCTTTCCCTCTAAGTGAAAAGGGGAACAATTTTTAGTCTCAATACATCCTCCGACACGTTTGTATGTTTGCTTCCCCAACATGTATCTACAAATCCCTTTAGATATTTATAAGAATTCTGATGGGGGCGCCTGTGAAGAACCCTCGTTGCTCCAATAAGGTCAGCATAACATTTGTAATCTGGAAATTGCCCGCCCGGATTCGGGGTGGGACAATTGCACTGACGTAACCTTCATTGGGAAGCACCCGATGAGCTGCCCGTAGAGGAGGTGTGGGAGGGTCTGGAATATTGTCATTAGCCTGGTGGCCTCTTTTATGAGCTTGAGGTACTAGATGCACTTCATCATCACCATTAACATCTACCTCCTCCCCCGGGAGAACATTGCCGAGAGGATCATCCATATTGTACCTAAAGCGTTTAACACACAAAAGTTAGTAAAATAGAAGGAAAGAAAAACAATACACACAACCAGTCAGATAGATAGCCAACGCCGTTTAACTCCTCGACAACGGTGCCAAAAAGTGATCAGTTCCAACCCTACACCATTATATTATGGCGAGGAGTGGTCGATGCAGTTTTACCCGATAGGTCGAGATCGATATCCACAAGGAGTTAATATTGGTTAGGAGTTGGGTTTCTACCTAATCTAGCTCCGCGTGTTGTATTTAATTGCACTTCTAACCATGATTGGGATTGTTTCTATTCTAATGTTAATGCTATTGATTGCTGAAAATAACCTAAGTACAGTGTTTTTGTAGGAGTTTTTCAAATGATAAAAAGCACTAGGGAAGTGACTTCCGCCTAGGCGGGTATCTAATGGGGTCTAGAATATAGGACTAGCTTATTATAATTGGGGTCGTTATACAACATTCACACATAAATACTCACTCTATACCTCTCGGTAGTTTGAGTGACTTTTCCCGATTTGGCTTTCTCAAGCCTAAATGGGTGTTCAAATAATGCAAGTGAAATTGCCTCAAGTCGGGTATTACTATCTCTAGGTTTAACCCTTTAATTGGGGCTATCAATCTCTTGAATTCACCCCAATTCCTTGTTAGCCTATTTTTCCTAGACTTGGTCCCTCTTTCTCAAGAAGAGCCTAAGTAAAAAAGGCACGAATCAGTGTTTGCAACCACCAATTCTACAGTTAAAGCATGAAACAAGCTAATTATCACTAACACATAAACAATTAAGCCCTAAAATTGAAGACCCATTAAATACCCACACTAGGGTTGGGTCACAACCCTAGATAATGTGTATAGCTACTCATAATAATGATAGAAATCAAAGATGAAGATATAATATAAGCCATAAAAGTCAATTACAAGAATACAATCTAAAGATATAAACTAAAACAACTCTAAAATTACTCAAAGTGGTAAAGTATGTCTGTTTACGGGCTCTCTAATACAAAACTTAACCTAAAAATGTGAAAAAGATCTATTTATACACAACTAAAATTACTGGATAAAAATGCCCCTACGGAGGTTCCGCTGATAGCGTAATACTGGGCGCGTCCATGCATGGTCATTCGCGATCGCGCAATAATTAGCGTGGTCCGTATTTTTCTTCATTTGGATCTGGAATGGAGTTTATTTTGCAGTGAGCATAAATACAGTCGCGTCTGTGTTGTCTTCAATTGCGGCCGCGCAAAAATGTTCGCGGACCGCGTTCCTTAATTTAGCTTTACTTTCAAACTCTTTGAATCTCTTATCTCGCTCCTAGAGAAATATCCACCGCATCCGCATCTGGTAACTTTGCGGCCGCATAATTTAGACGTGGTCCGCGTTCTTCATTTGAGTCATGACTGCAAGGCCTCTGAATCTCAATCAACGTTGTCAGCGAAATTCCAATCGCGGCCGCGTAAGATATTCTGCGGCCGCGCAATTCCATAGCGGTCAGCGGTCTACTTTGAGCCCAAATCAACCTCTCTGAACTTCAGTCTCGCGGGCCGCGCATTTGTGGCCTCCTCGGCGGAGGTACTTATGCGGCCGCATAATATCACCGATGTACGCGCTTAGTTCCATCTCTGGGATTGTGCAAGTTTAAATCCCTTTTGAGTTTATTTAGGCTTCTTTTCTCATTTTGACTAAAACCTGCAAGTAAGCACCTTAAGTCAGTTTTCGGAAATACCTTAACGCATTTTTTATCCAAAACCTAAGCAAAAGAGAGCAAATAGTAGGCTAAAATCCCTAGCTATCACAAAGCTGCACTTAGTACGTTTAGCATACAATTGGTGCATGGACAACAAACTAAATACTACTCTTAAATGTTCCGTAAGAGTAGTGTTATAGACTAAAATATCATCAAAGAACAACAACACAAACTTCCTTAGGTAAGGACCAAAATCTGGTGCATAAAAGTGTAACGACCCGGTCCGTCGTTACGCAGTATATGCATCTATTAATTTATTTATGTCTTGTAGTAGCTCGGTTAGACTGTTCACGAAGTGTTGGGGTTGGTTGGTTCGGGTTCGGAGCGAAAATAGAGTGGATTGAGACACATAGTCTCTAACAAGAGCTTTAGAGTTGGAAAAGTCAACCCGGAGTTGACTTATTGGTGAACGACCTCGGAATGTGGATTTTATGGTTCGGATAGCTTCATTAGGTGATTTGGGACTTAGGAGTGTGTTCAGAATATTTTTAGGATGCCCGGTGTAGAATTAGGCTTGAATTGGCGAAGTTAGTATTTTGGCGAATTCCGGTTGATAAGCGAGATTTGGATCCGAAGGTCGGAATGGGATTCGAGAGTTGTTGTAGCTTTGTTAGGTCATTTTGGACTTGCCTGCAAAATTTCAGATCATTCGGAGATGGTTTGGTTGGGTTTTCGATCAAATGCGAGTTTCGGATATTTTTGGAAATCATAGGCTTGAATTGGATGAGAATTTATGGTTTTGATGTTGTTTTTGGTGCTTTAATGGCTCGACTAAGTTTGAACAACCATGTTTGATATGTTGGTATGATTGGTTGGGGTCCCGAGGGGCTCGAGTTTGATTTCGGACGTTAAACGGAGAAATTGGGACTTGAAATGCAGTTGAAGGTGCTACTGCTGGTGTGATCTCACCTGCGATGCTTGGGCCGCAGGTGCGGACATCGCAGGTGCGAGAGTGAAGGCGCAGGGGCAGAAATTCGTCGCAAGGGCGGAAGGAGAATCGCACCTGCGAGGTCGCAGGTGCGGGAAATGGGTTCGCAGGCGCGGGCTCTGAGTGTTAAGTGAAGGGCCGCAGATGCGGTCAATATGTCACCACTGCGGTACCGCTGTTGCGATAAAGAGGCCGCAGGTGCGAAGTATGGGATTTTAAGTGAGTTCCGCAGGTGCGGTCAAAATGTCGCGCCTGCGGAGTCGCAGGTGCGAGAAATGTACCGCTATTGCGGAAATGCCGGGGCAGAACTATAAAAAGGCAGCCTTCGCAAAATTTGTCCTCTTTTCACCATTTATACACACGGGTTGGAGGTTTTGAAAGCATTTGAAGAGGGATTTCGTTATTTCTTCAAGGAGGTAAGTTTCTTGGACTCAAAACTCGTTATGTTGTGCATTAAGAACGATTTTAGGTTGGAATCATGGGTAAAAACAGTAGAAAAATGGTGGTTAGGGCTTGGGTTTAAGAGAGGAAGAATGGGGGAATTGGAGGACCATTTGAGGTCCGATTTTCGTGTTCTTGGTATGGTTAGACTCGGGAAAGGACAAGGGACCTAGTGTTGTGAAAATTTCTGACTTTCGAGACGTGGGCCCGAGGGCCGGGTTTTGACCGAATTCGGGATTTTGGTATTTTGCTAAATTTTGATTTGGGGACTGTTCCTTAGCACATTGTGACGCTATGTAATTTATTATTGATAAATTTGGAGCATTTGGAGGCCGATTCTCGAGGAAAGGTCCAGGCGGAGTAGAGTTGAGCCAGTTTCGAGGTAAGTAACGGCTTTAACCTTGGAACTGAGGGGTTCAAAACCCCAATGTACATGCTAATTGATGATAGTTACTACGATACACTCGCCAAGTGACGGGCATATGAGTGTTAGTTGATTTGTTGTGGCCCGGCTTATCCCCAGGCACAGTTTAACTGTTATTCATTCATGATATCGGTACTGTGAACGCTATTAATGCGTAGAAACTAAAAGTAACATAACAAGTATAAATGATAAGACTTCATGTCTATATGTGGAGACCGGAAAGGGTCCGTTACTGTTATTTCTATTGTGAACTTTACTTGTGCATACTCAGTCCTGTTATTATACACGTATTCGTATTTCAGTCTCAGAATTCATTTATTTATCATGCATTGCCATTGTTTGGGTTGTTACATAATGAGAGTATTGTGAAGAGTTTGGTAATTCTGACTGAGTATGGGCCTAGAGCCAAATGTTGAGATGATATACCCTTCGTGGGCTTGATATATATATAGCGCTTGGGCCATATCCTTGGCGGCCCCTCCGGAGTCTTTACACCCCCAGTGAGCGCACAGTTATTGAGGGATGGATTTCCCTGGACATGGATTTGTCCGAGATATGAGATATTGAGGGATGGATTTCCCTGGACATGGATTTGTCCGAGATATGACATATAGAGGGATGGATTTCCCTGGCACAGATACTGTTTATGAGATATGGAGGGATGGATTTCCCTGGTACGGATTATGGATGAGTATGATATCCCGGAGATGGATTTCTCTGAAAGGCTGAATTGGCCTGCTCCCTCGGTACTTAGTGAATGAGTCACCACGTCGTACATGTTGCGGGATGGATTTCCCGGGGCCAATGGCCAATTATGTGTACCGAGAGGACTACCTGTGAGAGTTGCATGATACATACATGGCATTTAATTGTTATTTACGGATATTGTCACTGATATACTCGGTTATTCCTGAAATATTCATTATTTGAACTGTGATTTACGGAGGTTGAGTTCGTCACTACCTCCTCAGACCGTAGGTTGTTTTCGTTACTTACCTGCACACTGTGTGTGCAGATCCAGGTGCACCGAGATTTGACGCGGAGCGGTGATAGCAGCCATTCTCTCAGAGTCGACGAGGTAGCAGCTGGCGTTCGCTGTCCCGTCCCTCTTTTCCCTATTCTTCCCTTCTGTATTAGAAATTGGAAACTTAAAACTTCAGTATTATTATTCTCAGTTGTATTGATGTTAGTAGCTCATGACTGCGTGACTCCAGATCCTAGGTTGATTGTTGGAGCTTATTTCTTTTGTTAGACTGTTTTAAATGATTAAAAATGTCCGTATTTCTATGAATTGAGCCAATGATGAGTAAATTTCTCTAGTAAATGAATTGAGTATTGTTGTAACGGTTGGCTAGCCTGGTTCCACGACAGGCGCCATCACAACCCGGAAACGGGTCGTGACAAGTTGGTATCAGAGCACTAGGTTGAATAGGTCTCACCAGTCATGAGCAGGTTTAGTAGAGTCTTGAGGATCGGTACAGAGACGTCTGTACGTATCTTCGAGAGGCTGCAGAACCCTTAGGAAACTTCATATTCTTGAATTCTGTCGTGCGACTCTGTTGATTCTTGGAACTAAACTCTCATTGTTTCATCTTCTCACAGATGGTGAGGACTCGTGCTACCGGCAGTGATGACCCGGCACCAGCGGGACCAGTTCGAGGCCGAGGTCGTCGTGGTCGAGGTCAGGCTAGGGGGAGGGGTGCAGCCCGTCCGGTACGTGGGGCAGCACCTGAGGATCCTCCCATTGCTCAGGATCAGGCTCCCGCAGTCGAGGTTCCAGCGGGGCAGGACCCGGCACCAGCTGTGCCTATAGTGATCCCAGGTCTTCAGGAGACCTTGACTCAGATTCTGACGGTGTGCACCAGCTAAGCACATGCGGTCACTCTATCTTCTTCTGCGACAACATCTCAGGCCGGGGGAGGCATACAGACTCCAGCTGCCTGGACTCTTGAGCAGGTTCTTCGGGGGCTCCAGACACCAGGAGTGGCCCCAGTCCAACCCGTTGCTGCCGCACCGGATTTCGTGGTCTCTGCCTTGANCGAGACTAGCGGAGTTCCATTTACCACTTTCCAGTTCTCGGGATCGGCACTTGCTTGGTGGGAGGCCTATGAGAGGCGCATACCCGCCGGTATACCACCACTTACTTGGCACCAGTTTTCCATTCTCTTCTTAGAGAAGTACGTACCACAGTCTCAGATAGAGGAGTTGCGTAGAGAGTTTGAGCAGCTGCGTCAGGGTGATATGACTGTGACGCGATATGA
>ML250887.1:46762-74402 GCA_005239495.1 Nicotiana undulata | reverse complement strand
ATCCAGGTATCGACCAGCAATAGAGATATTTAGAGCGGCTATTCATTTATTCGGAGACACGAGGTATATCTGTCGGCGTTCGCAGATCCCGAGAGTTTTCTCCTATTTTTATAAAATTGTTTTATAATATTCAGAACAATTACACTATTTCTTTCAGCCCATTATTTGTAGTATTCTTTAGTAGTTCGTGAATTGTGACACCAGACCCTGGGGTAGTTCTAAAGTTACTTATATAATTAGTTCGTGGCTCGGTTTATTTAAGTGTTTATTATTTTATGTTTGGAATTATTCATTGAAAGTCGGTAGCTTAAGTTTATTTTATAATTGTTTATTATGTTTAAATGGATAATTAAAGGTAAATAGCTAATCGAACTCTAACATTGGCTTGCCTAGAAAGTGCGGTGTTAGGCGCCATCACGATCCCTAAGGTTGGGAATTTGGGTCGTGACAAGTTGGTATCAGAGCACTAGGTTTGCTTAGGTCTCACAATTCACGAACAAACTTGGTAGAGTCTGAAGGATCGGTACGGAGACGTCTGTACTTATCTCTCAGAGGCTATGAAGTTAGGAACAATTTCACTTCTATTCTACTATATCGTGTGAATTTATCCTACCATTGATGATTGAACTTGTCTATTCTTATCCTCTCACAAATCTCGACAACACGCAAAGCGACAATTGGACAAGAGATGAATCCCCAATGACATCTACAATTAGGGGAAGAGACAGAAGCAGAGCTCATTCTAAAGCTCGAACATCAACACCTATTGTACAGTCTCAAATGGATTTAGACGCGGAGGTTCTAGCTCAGTCGATACATGTTGGACTAGTTCAGATTCCAGAAGGATTTATAGCGACTCCAATGTGGCATGATGCATTAGTCCCTTTATTGAGGTTGGACAAGTTTACCAAACTATTTCCACTCCATTTCAATGGTACATCTTTTGAGGACCAACATGATTTTCTTGACCGCTGCTATGAAGTATTGTAGAACATGGGAATAAGTTGAAAGCAACGGGGTTGATTTATATAAGCTGTGAAGTTTAACATTGTGGATTGTCAGACATTGTGACCTATGACTTCGTGCCAAATAGGGAAGTCCTCCGTCAAGGAATAGATTGCGAGGTCATGTGTTATATCGGTTTGGCTTGGAAGGTATAAGGCCTAAGATTTTGCAAAAGATAAATCTAGGACTTGCGAAGTCTTACTCAGCGTGGAAGTCACGGTTGCGGATTTTGGGGTGCTCCAGAAGGAGTACAGTGGTTAACAAGCTTCTAGACTATATGGTTCGTGCCAAGAACTATCTGTATAAAGCTCTACTTTTGGGATCGTTGTGCATCAATAGGGATAAGAGTTACCCCAAAGAATAACGAAGAGCATATGAATAAATGGGGTAGCTCAGCAGTGTTGAGTTAACATAGTAAAAGAAGAAATTGGCGGTCGGTGTTTGTCGTAAGCCTACGAAGAGGGAGACCAGCCATTGCAACACCAACTACTTGACTCAGTTCTCATAAATTCTTCTGAAAGAGTTTGTTTCTCGGACTCTCCATAATGTGTGGCGCATAGGGTTTGAATGGTTGCGTCAGGTCACTATGACGGTGTTAGAATATGCCATCAGGTTCGATAAGTTAGCCCGTCATACTCCTACTTCGATTCATCTACCCAGAGAGCAAGTCCACAAACTCATTAAAGGACTCAATTATGACTGTAAAATTTTGTGCGACTCAGGGCAAGTTGATACTTTATTTTGGCTAGTGGTAGAAACTATCCTAGACTTGGGAGAGCCATATTTCATCAGAGCACTCAGGCTACGTGCCCCATTGCAGTTACAAATCAACTACATGACCAACTAGGGGAAAAGGAGTCGGAATGTTGAAGGTTGAGGTCAGACTCCTAGAGGTGGAGACCCAACATGTTGATATATTTTCTAGGGTATGGCTAAGGTCGTTATATCAATTGGTGCCATTACAAGAACAATCTCTAGTTATTATAAAGTGATAATTTCCTTAACTTGATTCGGTTATGAGTATCTAGAAAATTCCTCCTAATATGCTCCACTCTCGGGTGAGCTTCGTAACTCTAAAATCTACTTATGTGAATACTTGTATTGAGAAATTCCATGGAGATAGCTATGTCCATCATTACGTGTTGTAATTTTGTTTAGTGGAAAATATTTAAAAAAAGTAAAGGGAATATTTTGGTTGGCACGATATGCATATTACTTGTGATTCAGAATTGAGGACGAGATCCTCGCGTTTTAATATGATTTGGTATATTTAAACCGGGCTACGAGCCGCGGTGAAAGTTATGTAAGGATGAGATCCTTGTGATGGAAATCCATGTGTTTAAATTCTCCCGTGTGAATTAACATTTTGTTATAGTACGGGTCGTGCCTGTTAGGCTTATTCAACAATTCGTGTATAAAATAATGATGATGATCATAAGAATAAATGAATAAATAATAATAATATTAATAATAAAAGTAATACTAATAATAATTAAATAAATAAAGAAAGAAATAAACTAATTAATTAATTGTGTATAATTTTCCAAATCCGTGTCAGAATTATTGAGCTTTGACATGCGAGGTATGTGCCCGCCCAAGTGGCGTTAAATGAGACATGTTAAGTCGGGTATATAATTATGAGGTCTTCATGAATCGCACCTCGTCATCAGTATTGTGAAGGTTTGAAAGGGGATTATTGTTAACGTGAAGACGTTGATAATTTCGTAATTGGCTATGAACAACTATTAAGAAAATAGAGGCGGTGAGTATGGGCAGCCTTGCGTATATTCCAGTTGGTGAGAGACCGTTAACTTCAATTATTCAAACGATGGCTAATAAGTTCGTGAGGTTGAATATTTTCCCCAGCAGTGTTCTAGCTTGCACAGTCGCCCGGTCTTCCCTAATTGAGCGTATTTGGGAGCGACATGATGATGACACACATTTCGCGGTCTTTAGGGACACAGATCGGCACGGTAATGGCCAGCAGGTTACAGTTGGAGATGACGGTGTTTTGAGGATGCAAGGGTCGGTTATGTGTGCCTAATGTTTATGGCATCGTGAGTTGATCCTTGAGTGGGGAGGGGCTTACAGTTCTAAGTATTCTATTCACCCAGGGGCAACTAAAATGTACCAAGACTTGAGGCAACATTATTGGTGGAGAAGGATTAAAAGGACATGGTGGCGTATATGGCTCGTTGCATAAATTGTCAGCAGGTAAAATACGAGCATTCAGATGGCTCCTTATGAGGCATTCTATGGTAGACGGTACAGATCGCCAGTTGGATGGTTTGAGTGGGGAGAAGCTCGGTTGTTGGGTACAGACTTAGTTCAAGAGGCCTTAGGTAAGGTCAAGATTATTCAAGAGAGACTTCGTGCAGCTCAGTTTAGGCAAACGAGTTATGCCGATCGTAAGGTTCGTGATGTGGCACTCATGGTTGGAGAGAGAGTATTGCTTCGTGTGTCGCCCATGAAGGGTATTATGAGATTTGGAAGAAGGGTAAGTTGAGCCCTAGGTATATCGGGCCGTTTGAGATTCTTGATAGAGTGGGGGAGGTAGCGTATAGACTTGCGTTGCCTCCAGGGTTATCCTCAGTTCATCCGGTATTCCATGTGTCTATGCTCCGGAAATATCATGGTGACCCGTTCCACGTGTTAGATTTCAGCCCTGTCCAACTGGACTAAGACTTGACCTATGAGGAGGAGTCGGTAACTATTTTAGACCGGCAGGTTCGTCAGTTGAGGTTTAAGAGTTATCCTTGAGTTCGAGTGCAGTAGAAAGGTCAGCCCATTGAGGTCGCTACTTGGGAGTCCGAGTCGGACCTGCTGAGTAAATATCCACACTTGTTCGCTCAGGTAATCTTCTATGTTCTTTCGAGGACGAACGTTTGTTTTAGAGGTGGAGATTGTGATGACCCAAAGGGGTCATTTTAAGAATTTAGACCCAATTCTAGGCTTATTAGCCATAAAAAAGACTAATTTTAAGTACCTCGATTTACGTGCGTAGTCTGGGCGTGAAACCGGAAAGCTTTTATGTTAAAATATGAGAAATAGTAATTTCTAGAGTTAAATTTTAATTATAGTTTACTTTGGTCAACATTTTGAGTAAACGGACTCGGATCTGTGTTTCGACGATCCCGGGAGGTTTGCAGTAAAATATGGGACTTGGGCGTATGCCCGAAAATGAATTCTGAGGTCCCAAGCCTTAGAAATCAATTTTTAAAAGAAATTGTTTTGCTGAAATATTAATGAAATAAAGAAAAGAATTAATGTTTGAAACCATTGGTATCTGGCCCGTATTTTGGTTCCGGATTCCGGTACATATTTGTTATAGTATTTAAAGGTTTACTATGAAATTTGGTAAAAAACGGAGTTCGTTTGACGTGATTCGGACATTCGGTTGAAAAGTTATGAACTTTAAGTGTTCTTGATAAAAATGATGAGTTTTGAGGGTTAATTCATAGTTTTACATGTTATTTTCATGATTTGATCGCACGAGCAAGTCTGTATGATGCTTTTAGACTTGCGTGCATGTTTGTCTTAGAGACCCGAGAGCTCGGATGAGTTTCAAATAGGTTTGGGTTGTGTTGCGCTCGTTCTTTCTTATGCTTCGACGTCGTTTCTTCAAGCATAAATGATATCATATTGAACAAATGAGCTTCGATTTTTGTTTTAGAAAGAAGTATTAGATCCGTATCGTAATTACGGACCTGTAGCAAAAAGAATCATCGAATTTGGACATTGTATGAGGATGTTATGGTCATTTTACTAAGGTTGCTAGATTTTTTAGATTAATTACGAAATTGCCTTTGACGGCGTATTAAAAATCTGCACTATTTGCAAATATTAAAACCTACATATCTCCTTCATTATAAGATCAAATTGAGTGATTCAAAATTCTAACTTGACAAGAATTTCACAAGGAATCCATTGGACACATAAAAATTGAGTTTCGGGATCGTTTGGCATGGGAAACAAGGTAGAATAGATTGTAGAAAAATATATTAAAAACGGGCAGACCTTCTTCTTCAAATTTTCGAACCCTACAACCCTAGGAACGAATTTCTTCACAAAATATCATCCCTAAGTCATAGGTAATCAATTCTAAACTTTACTCTTTCAATTACCCATTATTTTTCATCACTTTTAAATCAAAAACTAAGAATTTTTATGGTAAAAATTGAGGGTTTGGGTAGAATTAGGGAATTTTGTAAAAATCGAATCCTTACCTCGAATGAGGTAGGATTTCGAGACTAATTATATATTTGTGTTCGTTGGTGAATGGGTAAACGTAATTTGGTCCGAACTCCGAGTTTAGACCAAGCGGCCCCGGGTCGGGTTTTCACTTTTTTTTAGAAAACTTAGGAAAAATTATAATTTTCAATAAAGTTAGTTCCTTTAGCCTTAATTAATGATATTGAGTTAATTATGATTAGATTCGAGCAAGTTAGAGCAAGATTCTAAAGGAAAAGCTATAATTGAGCTGTGAGTGGCCTGCGAAATTGAGGTAAGTGTTTGGTCTAACTTTGACTTGAGGGAATAGGAATCCCCACTTGTTTGCTATGTGAAATGCATGGGCGTGGTGTATAGGTGAGGTGACGAGTATCTATGCACCACCCAATTTGCCTGTTAAGCATGATCTCTTTCCTGTTCCCAACTTAATTGATTCTTGTCTTAATTGTTCTATGTCCATTATTGTTTCTACGACTACTTGGTCTTGTTATTTTATTGTTAGATATTGTTGTGTTTATTTTGAAAAGAGTATTGGTTGTTTTTGCTGGATTCCTTGTGGTACAAAACGGTTGAGCGGTTTGGCATTGTTTTATATATATATATATATATATATATATATATACATTCCTATTGGTCCATTTTTGATAATATTGAAGGAGTGATGGGGAATGCAGTTTAACTGTCTTATGATTGTTGAGGTTTACGTAGATGTTTGGTTTCAATTGATTGTTGCCAATAGTTGTGGCAAATGTATTAAAAGTGTTGGTTGTTCTTTTGATTTTATCATGGTACATAGAGACTGAGCTGGGTTGACAGCGTTACGGTGTTTACATATATTCTGGTTGGTTTTATTGTGAAATGATATTGGTTGAAGCTTACGAGCTACACTGTTTTCTGTTTGAAATTTGTTGAAATAAAAGTGTTGTGAAAGGCTTGACCTGAACTGTGAAATTTTTTGATGAATAAACAAAATTGGTGTGATTAGGGGGTTGTGATAAGGGTGGATAATTGATTGTGATATTGTGAATAGATGGGATCGGGTTGCACGCCGCAACAAGACAATGATAAGGGATAATATGCATGTGTTACTGTTTATAAAATAAAGGCTGGAACACTCATTGTTTTATTGTCATTATTTCATACTCTGCTTTTACTATTATTTTAAAGTGAAACTTATTGTGTTTACAATTTGTCGAGACATAAATATTGTTTAAGGCTTTGACTTGAAAGACGGTGATAAGGGTGTGTGATAAGAGTGGATAATTAATTGTGATAGGGGTGAATAAATTGATTGTGAGACATGTGAATATATTGATATTATATGTCTGGTGGGATCGGGTTGCACGCTGCAACAAGGAGCAATAAGGGAGGACAATTATATTTTTAATGATTTTCAAAGAAAAACCAAGATTTGAAAACTACCATTTTATATTACTATTTTTCATATTTTGGCATTACTTTTATTTAAAGTTAAAGTTTGAAAGCTTGGAAATCATTTGAGAGGTTGTTATAGCTGAGGCATGGAAAAGGTGGCTGGGTTATTTCATTGTTGTTGCAGTACTTAATTATTTATTTAGATTTCCTTCTTGCTTTATATTTATTGTCTCAGCTGTATTTTTCTTGTTCGTGTAGAATTATTTTGTTGCGTTATTGTATATATTATTGTCACATGTTATATGTTGTTAATGCCCCGCTGTAGCCTCGTCACTACTTCGTCGAGGTTAGGCTCGGCACTTACTCAGTACATGGGGTCGGTTGTACTGATACTACACTCTGCACTCTTTTGTGCAAATCTAGTTATCGACCAGCAATAGAGATATTTAGAGCGGCTATTCATTTATTCGGAGACACGAGGTATATCTGCCGGCGTTCACAGATCCCGATAGTCTTCTCCTATTTTTATAAAACTGTTTTATAATATTCGGAACAGTACACTATTTCTTTCAGCCCATTATTTGTAGTATTCTTTATTAGTTCATGAATTGTGACACTAGACCCTGGGATAGTTCTAGAGTTACTTATATAATTAGTTTGTGGCTCGGTTTATTTAATTATTTATTATTTTATGTTTGGAATTATTCATTAAAAGTTAGTAGCTTAAGTTTATTTTATTATTGTTTATTATGTTTAAATGGATAATCAAAGGTAAATAGCTAATCGAACTCTAACATTGGCTTGCCTGGCAAGTTTGGAGTTAGGCTCCATCACGATCCCTAAGGTTGGAAATTTGGGTCGTGACAGTGTGTAACCAAAGTCTCTCACTTCCGTAAAATATCTAAGGCCACTAATCAGGGCAAACTCTCTAAAACCAAAATTCAGCCTCAGACCCTTTATCTCTGTTGAAAAAATTTCGGAACTAGATGCGTTCAATTCATACTTCTTGAGAAGATGAATTGCTTGATTTTGCATACATATTTTGGGCAAGGAAAGAAAATACCCAAAACATGTCTTCTTAAACAACTTTAAACCATTTTCAGACAGTAAATCCTTGATTTAGTCAGGAATAGTGGGGTCAGATAATGTCTTAAACCTAATGATCCCATAATCAACATCAAGATGTCCAAAAAACTGTCCATTCGGCAGCAAAAGAAAAAGAAAGTTATTGAAACTTGGTTCAAAACCAGAAAATAAAATAACTACATTTATACTACAATTTATCTACAATAAGATAATTAGAGTCAAAATCAGAAAACAAAATAAGTACAGTTATATTATTATTTATCTACAACCAGAAAACAGAGTCAACCCCAGAAAATAAAATAATTATGTTTATACTACAATTTATCTACAATAAATTTGCACAATGTAGATAATATTTCTACAACTACAAAAAAAAGTTATGCATATTCATAAGAATGAGAACAAGTTTTCTAACTTTAAAAATAAAATAAATTGAAACAACTAAGTATTTACCTTCACCAAAGACTGTTGGGGAATAGTTTTAGAATTTTTTTAGCTTTCTTCTTTTTTGAAGGTTTAACAGTAGGAGAGACTCTATTTTTTTTTTTTTTTTTGCAACTTTCATGATAGTTTCTTCTTCGACGAAATCATCATCGGAGGCAATTTCTTTGCCTTTCCGCTTTGCATATTTAACATATATCGAGGATTCACCAGCATTCATATCGTGCTTTTGTTTTGTACGAGCTTTTGGCCTAGCTTCACGAAGGGAAAGTCTGGGCTTGGTCTCTTCTTTTGCATGTGGTGATTTTGAAACCTTTTTGGGTGAATTCTCTGAGAAAACACCCAAATCAAATGTAGGAATATAACCTACTTTTGTTTTTTTAGGGCTGATCTTCGAAGCTGTTTTCTTCTTCATTAAAAATTAAGCAAGTAACAGGCGTTAATGTAGGTGTGTGGTAGAGTATTTACAGCTTGAATCTATTAAAATGGAATTTTTGAAGAAGAGTGTAAAAATTTAGACTGATTTTTGTAGAAAAGAGGAATTATGCGTTAATGGAGGGATTCTGAAGTTTGTCGAGAGAGAAATGTGGGTGAGTGCAAGATATGTTGGGTGGGGGGTTGTGGAGAGAGAAACATGGGAAGAGTGGAAGATACGTTAGAGTGATTTTAAGACACTAATTATTATTATTAATTGCCTAAAAATATACATACTTGGTAATTGAGTATATAATATGTAATTATATAAACATTTGAGTAGTAAAGGTAATAAAGATTAAAATAATGTATAGAAATATCAAATTTTCTTTTCTTTATCTAAATAGTGTATAGGAAGATATATTTGGGTTGTTGTCCTTAATTTAGGTGGATGGGATTTTTGTGTATTTGAGCTGATTTTGAGTTGTTGTCTTTAATTTAGTTATTACTCCCTCCGTTTCGGTTTATGTGAACCTATTTTCTTTTTAGTCCGTTTAAAAAAAATGATTTCTTTCTAATTTGGTTAAAGTTACAATTCTATTCTCAATGAGAAACTTTTATAACCACACAAATACTCTGGACCCCTTGAATTGATTAGGATCACAAATTTTAAAAATCTTTATTTTTTTTTTAATTTCGTGTCCAATCAATCATGTTCACATAAATTAAAACGGATGGAGTATGTGTTTTAGATGCAGGCTGTCTATTAGTTCGGGGTCTAATTGTCTATTACTAGTAGAACACGTAATCCTCTTGGTCCAAGGTATATGACATTATCCAAAGTGGAAGGATATACACATGGTCGCTGTCATTATTATCCACAGGCAACAACTTGTTGTACGTCATGCGATGTGTAGGGTATTTTTGACTAGTGTATCCTTGTTTATGTCTTATTGGTATGTAAATAATTATAATATTATTCCGTAAATAAAGTATTTATAATCTTAAAAAGTAATTACTACTAATAATAAAAAAGGAAGAGTAGTTAAGTTTGTCTTGAACATTTTAAATGATAAATAATTAATTTAGATCATTATTTTTAGAAATTACGAGATAATCTAACACGAGTGAGTAATTAAATTTCTTATTAGTTGTACTTTTTTCCATATAAAGAATGACACTGCGTATGCTTTATAAGTTAAGAACGAAATAAGAAAAAGAGTGATTTGGTGCTGGCGCGCTGGACGTATTCTTGTTTCTGACGTACATTTTCTAAATTGTGGTTTTAAATCCACCTAGAAGTGCGTGCCACGCTAATCAATTTTTGCTTTTAATTTCTTCTACGGCTTCTTCTTTGTTCATTTCTTCAACAGCTGACTGCATCTTTTAGTCTGCGTTATTCCGTCAAAGTTCCATCATCCAAAGCTCAAGGTGTAGTTTTTCTAAATTTTCGAGGATTTTTCTTTAATTCATCCCTTAACTCAATCACTGTGTTACCATTTACACTTTTAATTGTAATTTGTTAGATTTCAATGGTGTATCTTTTTCTTTTGAATTTTTTAGTCAGTTGCGTGATTGCTTCTGAGTTGCATTCAGAGTGGATCAGATAAACAGAAATGTGTAAAAATTAATTTTTGGTTTCCTTTATGATTTGTTTAAGAAATAGAATAGCTAAGAAAAAGGGTCAAGATTTAAACTTTGACAATTTCTTTGTGGGGGAAGGGGGGATAATATGTTCCTAATTAATTGGGCTACGCTTTGAATCTTTGAATGGTGAATAAAACTGAGGAATTTGTAGAATCTGGAAATTTTGCCATTAAGTATGTAACTTTTAATATATTTACACTGTACAAGTTTGATGCAAAGGGGAGCCTTGGAACAATGATAAAGTTTGTCTCTATGTAACCTAGAGGTCACGAGTTTGAGCCGTGGAAGCCGCCACTAATGCTTGCGTTAGGGTAGGTTGTCTACGTCACATTCGTGGGGATGCGGCTCTTCCCCGAACCCTGCGGGATGCCTTGTGCATCGCGTTGCCCTGTCCTGTACATGTTTGATCTCCGCATCATTTGTTTAAACTTATACGTTGAGGCTGATTTAGTTAGACTACTAGGGTAATTTTGCCCAATTAATTAAACTAAACCTTACAAATCAATAAGGGAATACCTTATCTAGTCATGCTTTGACTCGTTTTTTAAGGAATTACTTCCTCCATTTCAATTTATGTGACATTGTTTGACCCGACACAGAGTTTTGAGAAAGAATGGAAGACTTTTGAAACTTGTAGCCTTCAACATGCCATAATATTTGTGCGGATATAAAATT
This sequence comes from Nicotiana undulata, assembly GCA_005239495.1. NCBI lineage: Eukaryota > Viridiplantae > Streptophyta > Magnoliopsida > Solanales > Solanaceae > Nicotiana > Nicotiana undulata. The sequence continues at coordinate 63,530 of ML250887.1, read as the reverse complement.
TATGAAACTTGTAGTCTTAAACTTGTCATAACATTTGCATAGCTGAAAAGCTTCTCATTAACGGTAAAATGAGAAACTTAAGATTAAGTGAATATAGAAATGTGTCATTCTTTTTAAAACGGATTATTAAGGAAATAGTGTCACATAAATTGATGCAGAGGGAGTATATTACAAAGTACGAAGTGTACTAGGCAAAGAGCACTTTTTAATTTTATGGTTGTTTTTGTTTTGTATGTTCGAAGTTCTCCTACAAGCCATTTGATTGAGGACTAACATTGATCACGATGCAGCGAAAATGCAGAAAGAGGCAAAAAGCTCCTATTTTGATATGCCAGCATTGGATGTTTCTGTTGCATTTCCTCAAGCAACTCCAGCCTCCAACTTTCCTACATGCAGTACGATCGAAACCTGATTCTATTGATATATTACTTACTCTGTTTATCACTTGAATATACAAAGTCTCCACTCTTTTCAAGAATGTAATATATTGCTTGATGTGCTTATTTGTATGCATTTGATTGAAGTCATTCTAACATTTGGCCAGATTGTACTTCTACTAGTTTTTTATGGGTGTGCTATTTCTGAAAACAATTTATGTGATAGAGGAAAAAACTTTGTTTTTCTATCTTTGCCTCCTTATTCTGGGGGGTCATTGCGCTGACTGTGATGTGAACTTTACAGCTTCAGACTATTATAAGTTTGACGATCTGTTAACTCCCGAGGAGCAAACCATCAGAATGAAAGTGAGGGAATGCATGGAGAAAGAGGTTGCTCCTATAATGACGAAGGTATATGCTTTGTTCTCTGTAGTTGTTGGATGTGCTAATATCTTTTTGGATTCCGTTTATTACAGTAATTACTAATGTTGTGGGTAGAAAACAAAGATATATCCTTAATGCTTCAAGTCTCACATCTTCTGAGCAAATCTGTTACTGCTATAGATGGACTTAAAAATGAACCCCTTTTTAATGTTCTGAACAGTACTGGGAGAAGGCAGAGTTTCCTTTTGAAGTCATTCCGAAGCTTGGCGCTTTGCACATTGCTGGCGGCACTATCAAGGTGTTTTAGAGCTTGACAAAAATCTATATTTATGACTTTGAGCGTCCATGAGGAATGTACTTACTTGTGGCTTCAGGGGTATGGTTGTCCAGGTTTCTCAATTACTGGCAGTGCTGTAGCTGCAGCAGAAGTTGCCAGAGTTGATGCAAGCTGCTCTACATTCATTTTGGTGCATTCATCTTTAGCAATGCTCACCATTGGTAAGTCTTGTTATTGTTTGAAAATTGCTGCTGTGTATCCTTTTTGCTTTGTAGGCACGTTGTTTGTCGAAGGTATAGCTCTATTTACCATAGAGTGGTATTAGTCGACTGGTCTTTTGGCGGTAGATATTCTTTATTGTATAGTATGGAATCATTCCATTACTATTAACTCAAGAAATAGACATCTCTGAGATATACGGTTTATCTCGATATGAGGTGAACTAACTATATACCTTATTGGTCTGTCAAGAATAGGCTTATGTGGGTCCGAAATGCAAAAGCAGAAGTACTTGCCGTCATTGGCTGAACTTAATACTATAGCTTGTTGGGTAAGAAACTTTTGTTATGGTCATTTCTTCAGCATTTGTATCTGCAGTTGCCAAACATAAGTTTGTAATCTCTGTCTCTTTGAACTTAGGGGCTAACTGAGCCGGACAATGGAAGTGATGCAAGTGCTTTAGGGACAACTGCCAGAAAGGTCTAAATTCTGCATTTTAAATTCAATCTTCAGTTTCTATGCTGTTCTGAATTTGATTTCCTTTTTAATTTAGGAAAAGGTTACTAAATATTCTCTTGGAAATTCTGTTATCTTCCTGATTCTAAATGATAGGTTGAAGGAGGTTGGATCCTTGAAGGGCAAAAGCGTTGGATAGGAAATGCAACTTTTGCAGATATACTGGTTATTTTTGCTAGAAATACATCCACAAACCAGATAAACGGGTAAGTACAAACATACTGTTTCTATATAATGTTAGTTGCGCTGGTAACTTAGGATCATACAAAATATCTCGTTGAATATGACTCTGCATCGTAGTTATGTGAATAAAATGACTTTTGCTATGGATTTCTCTGTGCCTTCACGTGAACATAGACCTTCCCTTTCATCCTTCCTCTTGACCATCTTAGTTTGTTTCTCACTATTGGTTTTTGCCTTTGTTTCAGTTTCATAGTAAAGAAAGATGCTCCAGGATTGCAAGCTACTAAAATAGAAAACAAAATCGGACTACGGATGGTTCAGAATGGAGACATTCTCTTAAAAAAAGTTTTTGTCCCTGATGAGGATAGACTACCTGGTGTCAATTCTTTCCAGGATACAAACAAGGTACATAATATTGCTTGGGTGCTCTATTTGCTGTTGATAATCAATGATACAGCCAAAAGACGTTGTACATGCGACAAATAGTGCACCTCAGCTTTGTTGCTAATTTGCTTGGGTGCTCTATTTGCTGTTGATAATCAATCATACATGCCAAAAGACGTTGTACATGCGACAAATAGTGCACCTCAGCTTTGTTGCTAATTTGCTTGGTCTATCTAATGAACTTATCTACATATTCATTATGTGCATAGATTTTCATCTTCATCTGAACATAATATTTTATGTCTCCAATTTAGTTAGTGTTTCCATTGCTTACCTATCAAACAGAGTGCATCCTACCCCGCTGGAAAAAGGAGGGAAAAAATAAAAAGAAACATAAAACAGAACTAGAAGGGCAAATGGAATAAATTTTAAGGGATTATCTCATCATTTTTTAATAAAAAATCATGCATTTCCTTCGTACAGCGGGATTAAAATAGCACCTCAACAATGCCACATCAGGTAACATACTACATTTAATGTACAGTGACTCTTCTTGCCATCTCATGATGCGGTTGGTCTGTAGGCGACTCCCCTTATATTTCTGGCAAGTTTCTTAGTGATTCCTTTTTGACTTTCTACGACATAGAACAGAAGAACATTCTTGAACTCTAATACTTGATATAGTACGAATACGGACTATATCAAGCAGACATGCTGAGTCTTATGGATGCTACAAAATCTAATTTAGGCTTGCTAAATACTGAAGATACTAATGTAATGCTCAAACCAGTACCAACCAAATATATCGTAGACCTGATTACCTAGCCTTTCTCACATCCACCCAAATTGCTCTTCTCCACTCTCGAATTTTGCTCACATCTTGTTTTCCTTTTGTTTTGATGCGTTTTAGTCTACAATAATTGTTTATTTTACTGTCGTTGGTTTGATATTGGTGATTGATTTAACTAGCTGATAGCTGGGTTACTGTTTCACTATCTTTCTCTTTCCTTGAACAGGTGCTTGCTGTATCACGTGTCATGGTTGCCTGGCAGCCTATTGGCATTACAATGGGTGTTTATGATATGTGTCACAGGTAACAATAGAGAAGCTCATCAGTTTTTGTTCTTTCATAAAATGGAAGTTGTTGTGACATGCTTCAGATCATGGACTTTGACCTAATTAATATTTAGTAAGGTAAGGAAGCTGAGTTTTGAGACTGGTATTCTGTGTTGTTCTGTAGTAGAAAAATAAGTACTTAGCCTTCCTCAATCCAAGAGTCCTTCGATTGACTCCTTTCTTCAGACAATTTCATATTGTAGTCTCACAGTATAACAGATGATTTGTCATGTAAAAAAACAAAAAAACAAACAACATACCCAGTAAAATCCTACTAATGGGGTCTGAGGAGAGTAGAATGTACGCTGACCTTACCCCTACCCCGAAAAGGGTAGGAAGGTTGTTTCCGGCGGACTCTCGGCTCAACAGGAGAGACAATAATATCAGAAAAGAAACAAAAGAAAAGGCATGTAACAACAAAAGATGCCAGAAAGAAAATAACAACGACGAATAAGTGAAAAGGACAATAACACAAAACTATGCAAAAAAACAATGTGAACACAACATAGACCGCTAGCAAACCTAACCAAAACTCTATCAGACTACCCGGTATAAAGAGGGAAAGAACTCTCGACTACCCCCTAGCCTACCACCCTAATGCTCGACCTCCACTTGTTCCTATCAAGAGTCATGTCCTCGAAAATCTGAAGTCGTGCCATGTCCTGTCTGATTACCTCGCCCCAATACTTCTTAGGCCGCCCTCTGCCTCTTCTCGTACCTGCCAAGTCAACCGCTCACACCTCCTAACCGGTGCCTCTAGGCTTCTCCTCCGCACGTGTCCGAACCATCTAAGCCGCGCTTCCCGCATCTTGTCATCCACGGGAGCCACGCCCACCGTCTCCCAAATATTTTCATTCCTAATCTTATCCAGCCTAGTGTGCCCGCACATCCATCTCAACATCCGCATTTCTGCTACTTTCATCTTCCGGATATGTTAATTCTTAACTGGCCAACACTCAGCTCCATACAACATGGCCGGTTTAACCACCGCTCTGTAGAACTTACCTTTGAGTTTCAGTGGCACATTCTTGTCACACAGGACTCCAGACGCTAACCTCCATTTCATCCACCCCACCCCAATAACATCCCCGTCAATCTCCCCATCTCCCTGGATAATTGACCTTGGATGACCTGTGAGTCAAGCCTGACTTCCACATCCGCTTCCCTCGTCACGTCGTTGAACTTACATTCCACATATTCCGTCTTTGTCCTACTCAACTTAAACCTTTAGACTCCAAGGCCTGCCTCCATACCTCCATTCTCCCATTATCGCCGCCTCGCGTCTCATCAATCAGAACTATATCATTAGCGAACAACATACACCATGGCACCTCTCCTTGGATATGGTGCGTCAGTGCGTCCATCGCCAGAGCAAATAAGAACGGGCTGAGTGCAGAACCTTGGTGTAACCCCATAACCACCGGAAAAGGCTCTGAGTCACCTCCCACTGTCCTAACACGAGTCATAGCTCCATCATACATATCCTTTATCGCCCTAATGTAAGCCATCGACACACCTTTCACCTCCCGACACCTTCAAAGGACGTCCCTAGGGACCTTGTCATACGCCTTCTCTAGGTCAATAAACACCACCATATGCAAATCCCTCTTCCTATCCCTGTATAGTTCCACCAACCTCTTGATAAGGTGGATAGCTTCCGTAGTAGAACGACCAGTCATGAACCCGAACTGGTTTTCCGATATAGACACCGCCCTCCTTATCCTCCCTTCCACTACCCTCTCCCAAACTTTCATGGTATGACTTAGTAACTTGATACCCCTATAGTTGTTACAATTCTGGATACCCCTAACTTGATTTGTCATGTAACTTTACTGATATTCATTGTTCTTTAAACGAGACAGTCTTATCAAAGTGTGTGACCATCTAAAAGCTTGAGATGATAGAGAAACACAGTCTTAATTACTTAATTATATCTTCACCACGCCCCCTTACGAGCGGGTTCGATTTTTTTCATGAGTCAAGCACGTGAAAATTCTTTTTGATAATGGATAGAGGTGAGATTCGAACCTAGGACCTCTGCTCTGATACCATGTCGAATTGTGTACCATTTATCTGAAAACTTAAGCTGATAGAGAGAACATTTTTAATTACTTAAATATGTATTCAACAAGTCTAATCATGTGGAAGTTTTTAGACTGACCAATGAGAATGATGCGAGGCCCTCTTTGAAAAATGAGCTCTTTAACCATATGGCTGACCGTAAGAACTTGTGTGAGCTTTTCATAATCCCCTCTCTTTCGTCAATCTTATTCTAGAGTTCCTTTTTTCAGCCTTTTTTTGTGCTGGCTAAATTTTCTGTGAACCTCCAAGGTACTTGAAGGAGAGGAAGCAGTTTGGAGCTCCATTGGCCGCTTTCCAGATCAACCAACAGAAATTGGTTCAAATGTTGGGCAACATTCAGGCAATGATTCTTGTCGGTTGGCGGCTTTGCAAGCTTTATGAGAGTGGTAAAATGACTCCTGGTCATGCGAGCTTGGGGAAAGTAAGACCTTTTTCTTAAGACTATAAAAGGTTGTTATATACCCTTTGGACTGAGTAACAAATTGTTTGTTTCAGTCATGGATTACCTTGAGAGCGAGAGAGACAGTTTCTCTTGGACGGGAATTACTAGGTGGCAACGGAATCTTGGCTGACTTTTTAGTCGCAAAGGTTTGTGAACAATATCCAATGCTCACTCCCCTGTTAGATACAATTCATGGAACATTTAGCGCTATGAAATTTCAGTCGTAAATCATGTAGGGATCTCATTTTATGCTTGCAGCTTACTTTATTATGCTCTCATGGTTTCCATTTCAATCTTGGCGTGTAGGCATTTTGCGATTTGGAGCCCATCTATACATATGAAGGTACTTACGATATCAACACGTTGGTAACAGGTAGAGAAATTACTGGTCTTGCTAGTTTCAAGCCTGCACCATTAAGGCAAAAGAGTCGCCTGTGAAAATCTTCCTTCCCTCTGAAGTATTCTGTTGGATTAAGCTTTGTTTTAGCAAAGTGTAACTCTGGAATACTTCTATCCAAAGAAAGAACTGCTTAAGAATTTGAATTCGCTGGAGATTTTTTATCGTTAATAATGGCAAAGAACTTTGAAGGGAAGCCTTGGCGTAACCGGTAAAGTTGCTGCCATGTGATCAGTAGGTCACGGTTCAAGCTATGGAAACAGCCTCTTGAATGCAGGTAACGCTGCGTACTCTAGACCCTGTGGTTAGGCCCTTCCCCAGATCCTGCCCTGCGTATAGCGAGAGCTTAGTGCACCGGGCTGGAAAGTTAGAATACCACATATATTGTAATAATAGCAACATATCAGATGATTCAACTTTGTTTTATTCAAGAAAATCTGGTGTTGGAAATTAGCTACTAATCTTTCTTTCTTTATATATATGCAGTCTGTTGCTTTGCTTTTATAGGGTTTACTAGGAATTATGACATATGGCAATGTCTTTTAGATGTAAGAATATGGAAAATGAACAACTTTGTGGAAGTGGATCTGAAGTCAATAGGGGCAAAAGAGGGAAGATTACTTTGGTGAGGGGCTAGGATTTTGAGTTTATAGGTACTGAATTTAAAAAAAAAATCTAGATTTTGAATATATTAAATATATTTTGTTAATACAAATTAATTAGTAGGTATGTGCTAAAGCTATCGGATTGTGCCGACTATTTAGTAACAATTCATGAAGTAGTAAAACCATCTGAAAAAAATAGTAACACATAATTGACTTGATCAAGTTTGAAAATTAATATTATTATTTTTTAATTAGCAAATGATCTAACCACTTGTCTAGAAAGTTTATAATTTAATATGTTACTGCTAACATCAAAATGGAGCACATCAGGGAAGCGTTTGTTTAGTCGAGTTAAATCTGTTTGCCCAAACTTAGGAATCTACTTAATTTGAAAATAATTTTGATAGAGTGTGAAATTTTCTGGTTGATCAAACGTTTAAGAAACACTTTTATTGATAGTTTAGCAGCGGTTTGCGGTTTTTTTTAGTGCAAATTACTTTTAAACTATTCTACAGCTAGTATTATTAAAATAGATAAATGATTTGGATTTTAATTCCATTTGATTAAATTGCTAAAATTAAATTGTAGGATAGGGAGAGGGAGCAAGTTTATGGGATACAATGTTTTGATAACAAATCATGAGGTTAGTTTGTCTTGAAAAACAATTAAAATAGTTCCCGGTTCTACTACTAAGAAAAAGTCGCATAGTATACACACACATATATATACTAGTAATGGATAGCCCGTGCTGTGCACGAGCCCAATCGTACTATAACAAGGAATTTTTACATTCTACGCCACATAGGAAATCTTATTACCCTAAATGTTTAAGGTTTGACTTAATTACACTTAGTATACCAAATTACCGATTTTATACCATAATTAATTTAGGGTATAATTAATGGGCAGTTTTTTACTCCTTAATTAAAGATGTCCATATATCCCACGTTTCTCTCTCCCCATAATTCGTAACCAGCCGTTTTCTCCTCCCCTTTCTTCCTCTTCTCCATTCATTCTTCTTCTCATCGTATCAATTTTAGTTGAAAGGCAAGATCACCAGAAAATATTGGTACTGGACAGTGCATACGGCAAGAGCAGCTGGGTGGAATTTTGAGGAGACAACAAGCAAGGATGGCAGCTCATGTAAACTTTCAAATACAAGAGGTTCACCCTATAATGCAACAATGAAATCAGTAGCAATTAGGCATCGAGAATAATTAGAGGCTATCTTACTTGTTTTTTGGCGGTTGAGAACAGAAAAATAAGAGGCGGAACTTTGGACCGTTTACGCAAGGAATTTTTTTGTAGAATTTTTGTAGATGAAGAGAAAATTTTGTAGTTATATTAAACGTAGTTATTATGATGTTAGAATACAATTTGTCTGCAAAAAAACTACACATTATCTACATTCTGGACACACTCAATGTCGTGATTGTATATAAGTTATCTACATTCTATAATTTAACTACAATTTCTCTATATTTTATCTACAATTTAACTGCAATTTATCTACAATTTATCTACAATTTTTTGCAATTTATCTACAATTTATCTATAATTTTCTGCAATATGTCTTCTTCTTCTTCGAGATTCAATCTGAAATTCAGTCAAAATCAAGTCTAATCTTCACCAAAACCCCTCAAAAATGAGATATAAACTCCAAACCATATTCTCGATTATTTTCAACAACACCCAATCCGAACAAATAATGATTTTTGAAAACCCAAATTTTCATTCTTCGATCCTTTTTCCTTCCTTCCCTTAAACACAGATTGTAGTTCAATGTAAACTTATTTGCCTGAAATTTGTAGTTTTTTTTGTAGAAATTTTATAGATGAAGAGAAAATTTTATAGTTGATACAATATTGAGATCTGTTTGACTTTGTAGTTTATTTTTAGTTTTTTTGTAGAATTTTTGTAGATGAATAGAAAATTTTGTAGTTATATTAAATGTAGTTATTATGATGTTTAGAATACAATTTGTCTACAAAAAAACTATACATTAACTACATTCTGGACACAATCTACAATTTAACTACAATTTATCTACAATTTATCTACAATTTCTGTAATATGTCTTCTTCTTCTTCTTCTTCTTCTTCGAGATTCAATCTGAAAATCAGTCAAAACCAAGTCCCATCTTCACCAAAAACCCTCAAAATTGAGATATAAACTCCAAACCATATTCCCGATTATTTTCAACAACACCCAATCCAAAAAAAAAAATGATTTTTGAAAACCCAAATTTGAATTCAAGCTTTCAAGCCTTTTAATGGATGTCAATGGTGGAATTGAGAGAAGAAAAGATGAAGAACATATATATGATCGCCAATTTCTGAAAACGATGAAGAATAGAATGTAGCAATTTCGACTTGTTGAATCTCGAAGGTCTGAATTCTACAATTTGAATTCAGTTCGTTGAAGCTGATCGTTCTATTTTTTTTTAAGTTTAAAATTGTAGTTTGAGAGTAAATTTCGCAGATGTGAGATATCCTTTCCATTTCAAAATTGGAATTTAATGTTGAATAAATCAATCAGAAGTTTTGTTCCTTATTTTTCGCACGTATTTTAGGGAAGAATCTACCTTTTTTGATGCCTAATATATAAATGGTACATAAATTGTAGAAAAAACGTGGACATGGCGGGTAATTTAGATACTATAAATATATTTAGTAATAAGGTTTTATATATGGTATAGGAAGGAAAAAATCCCCTATAACAATAGCAACAACAATAACAACAAATCTAATTCAATTCCACAACGGTCGAGCCCAATCATACTATGTTGGATTTTTATAGAAATTGATGATTTTGTTAAAAAAAAATTTTGTTGGTTTATATTAATTATACACTAATTGTACATGGCTGTACATATTTTATCCCATAGATTATACATATTACAAAAATTTTGACTATTTTTAGTTTAAGTGGCTGACTGAGCTACTTTATTGGTTAATTCTTCCTTTAAATATTAGAATATGAATATATATATTTTTGTTACAAAAGACATTTTCTAACTTGTGTGATTACACTTAATTTTTTGGTAGTTGTAAATGAAATTGGTGTTAGAGTCTATCTTCAAAGAAAAAAAAAGTATCTTTGTCGTTGTGTGCTAATTAACATGAGTAAATCTTAGGCTCAACTTATACGTACTGCTAATTTTTTGGTAGTTGTAAAAGAGTTATATATGGATTCTCAAGCAATGGTATATTCCCGTTACAAAAATAAGCATACTTTAATATTTTGGCACATCAATTTTTTAAACCATTTAATAGTATTAAAAAAAGTTATTTAGTAAGTTACCCTTTATACCTTCTCAAAAATTACTATTTATTTGTCCTCATATTTTATTGAATTACAGATATATTTCAAATATATAATTAATGCATTTTTATATTCTAAAGCAAGACTTAATTTACCAAAATTAATTTAGCTATAAAATCATTTTCATTTTGACTTTAAATCTAAGACTCCAAACGAAATTTTAAGTCAGCTATGCAAATTCTTTGGAGAAAATTTAATTAAAGTTACTTATAATTACAAAAAATGTTTCTAAGAAAATACAGCTTCCTACCTTTTTAAATATAAGGTAACATCAACATGAAATCTATGTGTTTCTGTTTATTTTCATTTTTAAAATTTTATACTTGTATGAAAAATTGGAAACATTTTGTCATGTTTTTACTATTTTGAAAGTTTAAAAGTACATGCACGAAATAGTATTGAAAAATGAAAAGTTTATTGTGGGCCCACGTTTAAATAGGTGAAATTTAAGAAGGGATTTTTGCATTCATATACCATATATGAAACTTTATTACCAAATATGTGCATAGTATGTAAATTACCCGTCCAGTCCATATTTTTTCTACAATTTATATACAAACCGTGATTTAGTATTTAATATGGGAGATTCTTCCCATAAATATCGCGCTAAAAATGTGGAAGAAAATCTTGTGATTGATTTATCCACATTAAATTCAATTTTGAAACGGAATTGCGTATCTCATGTCCGAATTTTTCTCTGAAACTACAATGCATATAATAAAATTTAAAAAAATTGCGAACAGCTTCAACCAAAAAATCTTCGAAATATTCTGTTCTACATCCTTTTATCTCTCAATCTAGGAATCCAATAAAACGAACAATTTTAGAACAATACATCATAAACAACACGCAAAGCATGTCCAAAATCCCAATTATGCTACAATTTAATGGGAATTGGGATAACTATGACAGATTTAGAGATTTTCAAGTTGATGGCATTGTAGTAGATGAGAATGCAAGCTACAGTATGTTGATTTCTGCCATTGCAGAGCAATTATTGATTGATACTTCGGAGAAAATTGTAGAAATCAAATACATGGTGAACGACAATTGTCCTCCAATGGAGATTAGGAATGATATGGGGGTTCGTGTGTATATGGAGACCAAAAAGGAGAATAAAAACTTAGGTTCATATGCGTTATGCATAAGTGTACGAGATTTCAATATGGAATTGGCTATCACCATCGATAACTCAAGTGCAGGTTTGTTTTGTTTAAAATTGCATAGAGTTAGGGGTTTACTGTATAATTTACAAAATTACCGCATGTATTATCTACAAACTTACTGATTTATACTACAAAATAAACGAAAATATATGTGTAAGAATTGTTCACTTAAAAGTTTTGTATTCAAAATAAACTACAATCTATGTTTAGAACAAAAGCTATTCAAATAAAGTACAAACAAGATTAATTGTGTATGAAGCAGTATCGATTTAACAGATATCTACAAATCGATACAGTTATACGACACTCTAACTACAATTTATTTGGGGAAAATGACGACAAATAATTGTCACTATATCTACAAATTATCTACAATTGTTCTACAAATTTATAATTACACTATTTATCTTTATTTTCATGCAGGTTCGTCTGGATCACTAAAGTTACTTGATATGCCATCCTCTCCCGCCATAGAGGAATATCAAAGTGAAATAATAACAGAATGTACGCAAAGTGATATTGAAGAAGGACAAGTGTATCAAGACAAGCAAATTGTAGCTGCTGCAATGAAGAATTATGCTGTGATGCACAAGTTCCAGTTCAGAGTTAAAAGATCTAGCCATAGAAGGTATTGAGATATTTGTGTTGAAAAGACCATTAAAAGTATATTTGTACGCGAGATATGTGTTTTTTACATATTGTAGATGACTTGTAGTCAAATTGTAGTTTTTATTTCATTTATGTTAAGAACAGTACTTTGTTGCATATACATAATCTGTATTAAAAATTGTATTTATTTTGTAGCTACTGGCTTGTATGCGCTGGTGAAAACTGTAAATGGCACATCAAGGCAACGTCAATTAATGATTCCACAATGTTCATACAGCGCAAACGTACTGCAGTTGTAGTTGGTAGCATGGTGATTCCAAAGTATTGTGATCCTAAGACTGTTTACACACCAAAGGACATACAAACTGACATGTTATCCAAACACGGAGTGAACCTAAGCTACATGCAAGCATGGAGAGCAAAGGAAAAGGCTTTACAGTTTTTGAGAGGGCATCCTGCCGACTCATACAGCAAATTACAAAAATATTTTTATATTCTTGAGGAGACTTATCCTGGTTCAGTTGTTAAATTGAAGAAGACAGCAGATGAATGCTTCTTTTATGCATTTGTTGCTCTTTGTACATCAATTAGTGGTTGGCAACACTGTAGGACAGTAGCAGTAGTTGATGGGACATTCTTAAAGTCAGCCTACAAGGGGATTATGCTTACAACAAGCACCATGGATGCAGCAGGTAAAAAGTGTATAACTTTTGTAGATATTTTATAGGTAGTATGTAAAATGTAGATATATTGTAGAAAATATTATAGTTATTTGGTATGTATTATATAAAATGTAGATAAATTGTCGATATTTTATAGATTTATTCCAGTTGTTATGTATTTATATTTTTATGTACATTTTTAAAGCTGCCAGCTAAATTTTCATGAAATAATAATGTAGGTACAATATTGCCCTTGGCATATGCTGTGGTTGATTCTGAAAATAACGCATCTTGGAGGTGGTTCTTTGAGCAATTCAAGCAGGCATATGGTGAAAGACATTCAATGTGTGTTGTTTCAGATAGGAATGAGAGTATCCTGAAGGCAACATCAATTGTCTATTCGGGGATGCCACATTACTCTTGTATGTGGCATATTTGGACAAATATAAGGTCAAAGTTCAAGAAGGGTCATCTACAATTATATGAATTGTACTTTGCTACAGCACGGTCATACACTCTGGATGAATTTAATGAAAGGATGTCGAAGATTGAAGAGATAGACCCGCGTGTTAAATCTTACCTATATGATATTGGCTATCATAGATGGTCAAGAGTACATGCAACGGTGAATAGAACTTGGACAATGACATCAAATATTGCAGAGTCGTTGAACGCTGTAACAAAAGATGCAAGAGAGCTGCCAATATTTGACCTTTTAGAGTATATGCGGACACTTTTAGAACATTGGACCAACGAGAAATTGTTGAAGGCGAAGGGTACTTTCACATTCCTTGGGTCCAAATTCAACAAAGAATTGGAGAACAACAGAACATTATCTCAGAAGTTTAGGGTAAGATCTGTTTATTTGGTGCAGAAAAATAAAATAACTTAACACGCACTGTTACCAGATTGTAGATAAATTATAGACAAATTGTAGATAGTTAGTATACTGAAAATTAGTTATGGATGTTTTGTGGATAATTTGTAGATGATTTGTATATAATTTGTAGATAATCTATTTTTATGCTTGAAATAATAATTTTCCTGTTTGTTCTGCAATTGTAGGTGAGGGCTTCAACAGATCATATACATACTGTGTTAGATGGTGTGAAGCAGTACATTGTGTGTCTTGAAAGCAAGAAATGTAGCTGTGGCCAATTCCAACTAGAAGAACTTCCATGTGCGCATGCTTTAGCATCATTAAGGCACAAGAATGAAACATATGAAAACTATTGCTCTCCGTATTACACAAAGAGCCTACTGCGTACATATGAAATACCAGTAAATCCTCTTCCTGATGAAAGCAAATGGAATGTGCCAAAACATATTTCAGATGAAGTAGTAAATCCACCGACGGGAGATAAAACGCAGCCAGGAAGACCTCAAAAGGAAAGATATAAAACATATGATGAAATAAAGTCAAAGAAGTACAAGGTGTCATGTGAAAATTGTAGAGGTGAAGGGCATAACAAAAGATCTTGCAAGAATGCGCCAAAAAAGAAATAAATATAATGTAGTTATAATATTAATTCCAAATAATTGGTAGTGTGTTCAAGTTAGCAGAATTTTGTGTGTATTCGTTTAAGTTTTTAAATAACATTATATAGGTAATTTAAGTTTGTTTATGTGTTTATTAACATGTTTTTATGTTTTGTGTCAAGCATCTAAAGGTGTTTTGATATTTTGTAGTTAAAATGTAATAGTTATTATCAACAATACAAATACTTTAAAAAAGTAACTATAATATACAGTAATTTACAGATTGATGATAAAATGTAGAGAAAATGTAGTTAAAATGTAGACTGCTAATAAGTTGTATATTAATTGTAGATATTTTGTAGGTAATATATTTATATGGTTGAATTATTATTTTTTCTGTTTGTTGTGTAATATAACTGGAACTGACAGTTATATACATAAATTACCTACAACTTGAAGGTATTTCGTACAAAAAATATGAATATATTTAACTACTAAATTATATACACCCACGACATTGAGGGTTTCAAAAATTTAGATAATTTGTAGACAAATTGTATTCTAACATTATAATAACTACTTTTAATATATTTAAGTTATAGTGCTGAAATGATTGAAAAATGAAGATAAAACAGCAAATTTATATTCAAGTGACCTACTAAAACTAAATAGAAATTAACAAAACAATAAGGTCTGTTGCAATATAAACATAAAAGATTTGTTCATGAAATTGTGTATTCTCCTTCAACTACCAACTACCAACAACTAAACTACATAAACATGACACTATTTCTTCTTTTCCTGGACTCTTGTTTTCTCATTCAATGCAGGAGCACCCTTCCTCCTTGCTAGCATGCTTGTAACCTCGCTTTCACTGATTGACACATCTTCCTGCTTCTTTGTAGCATAGTCCCACAATAGAGCTCCATATCGTCTGCGATGTTGTTCAATATCGGAAAGGTCATTTGCGGGAATTGACAAATCTTCAAGACTAACATACTCCGCAAAGGCAAATACACCACAATCGCTGCATAAGACAATTTTTTTTAATTATTTAACAAATGATTATAAACAAAAAAAGAATTAAACGTATAGAAAGAGAGAATAGATTTCTTACAGTGATCCTTCTTTTTGCTGTGGAATCTCCGCAACCATCCACTGAATGTTAAGAGGGTCTGTAACTGGTTTCTCAATGTACGCCTTTGTATTCTTGAAGTTAATATCTTTACGCTTCCCATAGAAACCAGTGCAAAACAAATAAAGAGGGATAATGACTGAAAACTTATCAACACATGATTGAACAACTTTATGATTGCGTGAAGACACTATTGAATCGTACGCATAAAGTTGCCTGTCCGCAATGTCAAAAACAACCAACACCCAATGGAAATTTTTTACAATGTTCACGGGCATGATGACATAGTCAAATTCATCCCATGGAACATTTGCAAGTATTCTATACCCCAGTATATATTCTGCAACATCATCCTGGGGTTTTACAACCGAATACTTCTTTTTCGGTGGAGCATTTATGAACTTCTCATATATTTGTTATATCTTCGTCTTGAACAAACAATCGGTTGTTGTAAATCTAGTGTTGTTGTTGGGGCCATATTTGCCTCTTTTTCTCAGGTAATACAGTATAACATCAATATGCTGCAAAAAGCATAAAATCTAAATTAACCACAGTGTATCTACAATTACACACAGAACACCTGCAAACTAGTATATTCTGCAAGTCCCATAGGAGAGCTCCATATCTACATTTATACTACAATTAATCTTGTAATTTTCCTCAAGATCTACACTGTAACTACAATTTAACTACAGACATGCAATATAGCTATACCAATTCTGTCCAAATTAATACGTATACAATATTTACATACAACACATCATGAAATATGATACATAAAGTACAAACTAAATACAAACACAGTATATAGAATAAAAACAACATTTATAAGAATGAATACGTTATATCTACAATTTATAGTATAATTCAAGGACAAAATATATCATATCTACAATATAACTACAACTAAACTACAAACACAGAAAACAAATGAAATCATGTTACTTTATTCTTTGATACATACCGAGTCGTTGAGGACTTGTCCGGGGTGCGAAACAAACTGCCCAGACTCTACCAAATAAAACCTAAAGTGGTCTATAAAAGACACATGGTCTTTGTCAGAAGGGCAAACAAAAAATTCCAATAGATAAAGAATGCACAACTTGACTGCATCATCATCGTTTAACCAAGATCTATTTGTTACTATGTTTTTTAAATACCACTTCTCTACTTTTTTTTTGTTAGGAAAATAGTTATTCATTATCTTGCTAACATAACTAGGAGTATATCCATAGTCTGTAACCTTATTCACACAATTTAAACCAGTAATTAAAGCAAACTCTCGCAATGAAAAATTTAATTTTTCACCCTTCAACTGGACTGAAAAAATTGATGAATTAGAGTTAGTCAGTTCATACTTCATCAGGAGATGAATGGCTTGGTTTTGCATGCAAATGGGGGGGGGGGGGGG